>OMKI01009656.1:8714-26299 GCA_900302315.1 Phycis blennoides | reverse complement strand
TTGGTTGCGTCAGACGGTGAGATTTCCGGTATAGGAACGCAACCGACGAGTGCTGTGTGGCGATTTTTGACCTGCGTTCCATTTTCTTGCATTTCGCAGAAACCAAACAATAAATGTGTAGCACCAGCTTGAGCCTGTGGGTTTTCATTCTGTGCCACGCTACATAGACACCAAGATAACATACTCTGTTGTCCTAACTAATTTGTCGTAAGAGTCAGAGTCTTGGGCTGAATGTCGTGGGCCCAGGACTTTGACTTAAAAAGGCAATTTCCACATTGCCTTGGTGCACTTGATGGGAAACACATTCACATACAACCTCCAGCAAAATGTACCATAACCGTACCATAACTACAAGGGCGGGGTTCTCTGTGAAAATGATGGCTGCTGTGGATTCAAATTAAAAGTTAATCTATGCCAGTGCGGGAACCAAAGAGGGTCTCAAATGCTGGACTGTTCGCTCACTCTGACCTGTGCAAAGCAATGGACTTAGACCTGCTGAATCACTTAAGGCTTTACCTCACAAAGCCGTATTCATTCAGGCAGATGGGCCAATGGACACTGAACTAGTAGAACTTGTAAAATGAGTAAAGGGTGCAAAGGATGGGCCAGAATTGCCCATAGGTGGCACTATAATCAGCGCTTGAATGTCTAAATATAAACAGCCTGCCATTTCCACTAGGATAGATGCATGACACGTTGTATACATGCACCATTCGTCATGCGGCAACCCATGTGGCCAGACCATTTGGATTTAATGCAATGAATACAACTTGACCAAACAACAACTAATTCGGTGCCTAGACGACGACTAAGAAGCTGCAAACTTGGCACACATGTACCAGCTGTACAAAACTAATCCGAGAGAGAGAGAGAGAGAGAGAGAGAGAGAGAGAGAGAGAGAGAAAGGTGCCACCCTTGTTTAACTTTGCATGTCAGTTGTTATGATTTATATGATCCTGAAACTTTTTTTCACTATGTATTCTTGTGTTTTTTTAATAATAATAATAATAATATATATATATACAGAGAGAGAGAGAGAGAGGGGAGGGGGTTGAGTATATCATCGCTGCAAATATGATGCAGTGACAGTGGCATCTGCAGAGCGTTAATTTTCCAAACTTAAACTTATAAAAAGCTACCTGAGGGACTTCCGGTTTGCTGAGCATGGAGTAGGTGTGCAGTTCTCTGGCTCCCGCTGCAAACTTTTTTGTTTGCCATTTTAAACCTACTTTTCTCGTCATAACGTCGAGCGATTGAGTCTAATCGAGATTAACATCGATACTACGACAGTAATTATGTCAAGATCTGGGAAACAAACTAAGAAAGACTCTGCAGCAGAGGACTCTGCAGTTTCCGCTAGTAGCGCTGCTAGCATAGCCGCGGAAAGCATCTCGGATCTGCTCGAGAGACACAGGGCTTCATTAGCCGCTGACTTCAAGTCATCGTTAGCGAGTACAGGAAGGCAACAAGTGGCTGAAATCCAAACTCTCTGATTTAGAGGGGCGCAGCAGCAGACAGAATATTCACATTTTGGGCTTACCTGAGTCTGTCGAGGGCACACGCCCGACTGCTTTTTTTTCTCAGCTCCTCGTTGATGTTCTTCGTAAGCAAATACTCCCTTCCCCCCCGGAGCTGGACAGAGCCCACCGCAGCCTTGCGCCCAAACCTGGCCCACGAGACCGACCGCGTCCCGTTATCTTATGCTTCCACCGATACCAGATCAAGCACTTGGTGGTGTGAGAGGCACGTAAACAAGGTGAGCTGGACTACCGCGGCCATAAACTGCGATTCTACGAGGATTACAGCGCGGATGTTCTGAGGCAGCGAGCTGAATACAAAGAAGTCATGGCTGAACTTTATAAAAGAGGACTCCGACCCTCTCTACTTTTTCCGGCGAAGCTGCGTATCACTCTCCAGAGCGGCAAGAAGAAGTGGCTGTCCTCTGTCACAGAAGCCACTAAATTCATCCATAACCTGGGAAGGGATGCGCCCGCTCCGCCCTGATATGCAACGGTGACTTCGTGGGATGGATCTGCCGTAATGTAGCTACAATCGGCTATCTACGATTGTGAGTAAATAACTGTGGACAATTTAAAGGCTTTTCTCCCTCGTTGTTTGATCTGATATACTTTTTCTTTGAGTTATCCAGCTGGGCTTGCCTTTAGGTTTACCTCCCCATATTTTATTTTGAGTATCATAAGCTAAGACAAATTCATGAGCAAGCGATATGACAATTTTGTTGATCATTACATCTATATTTTATTTTATTTTTGAGTAGTATAAGCTAAAGCAAATTCATGAACAGCTTTATGACATTTATGTTGGTCATTCCATCCGTGTCTCTTAAGTACTATTTAAAGTATATATTCTTTTTATTTTTTTTCACCTGTAGTAGTTCTAGCTTGGGGAGATTACTACAGTTGTGCAGCATGCAGGGGGAAGATGCATGATAACCTGTGATTCTCTGATATTGTTCAGAGTCGCTTAAGCCTAATGGTGTATTTAGTGTTAGTCGTTCAAATTTGTTAGCTTTTGTCATAGGGTTAACTGTTAAAAACCTATGTTGGAACCAGTAGAATAGGAAGTACAGTATATATGTGATGTATAGAACGAGACCTTAGGAGGTCTTTCTGAGCTTGTTCAGCAGAGCTCTGTGTAAGTTTGGGGTTCAGGGTCTGTTTGGTCGTGTGTGGGTTGTTTTTGTTTTGTTTTGGATTTTGTTTGTTTGTTTGTTTTTTGTATTTTCTTCTTTTTTCTTCCTATGGAGCTACTCACTTTATTCTTTCTGTCAGCCAGCGTTCTAGATGAAGGGTAATCTCAACGTCTTCATTAGCTGGAACGTTAGGGGGTTGAATCACCCAGTGAAAATAAACAAAGTTTTTTCACACCTAAAAAAGCTCAGGGCCGGGGTGGCCTTTCTCCAGGAAACCCACTTGCATGATTCTGACCAATGGCGATTAGGTAAATGCTGGGCAGGACAGTTTTTTCATTCCAATTTTAAAGGGAAAACCTGGGGTGCGGCTATCCTGGTTGACAGAAACATTCCTTTTGAGCCCTCGTACATTACAGCAAATAAATTTGGACGTTTTATCATTGTTTCAGGTGAACTTCACAATAAGTCAGTGGTCTTGGCTAATGTGTATGCGCCTAATGTTGATGACGTACAGTTTTTCAATAGATTTTTCTCTGAACTCCCTGATCTTAATTCTCATTCTTTAATTCTCGGGGGTGATTTCAATTGTTATTTAGATGCAGTATGAGACCGCTCCTCCCCTAAACCAACCAGTCTCAGCAAGTCCGCCAGTTACATTAAAGCTTTTCTTGACGATTTTAGCCTTTCTGATCCCTGGAGGTTCTTGTATCCTACAGGAAGAGAATATTCCTTCTTCTCTCATGCCCACCACACTTATACTCGAATTGATTATTTTTTTATAGATAATAAACAAATTTCAAACCTTAAGTCATGTAATTACGAAGGTATTATTATTTCTGATCACGCTCCCCTGGTTCTGGTACTAACTTTCCCAGATTGTTACTCTCTGACGAGAGCTTTCTCTCTCACATTTCTACACATATTAAAACTTTTTTAAGCATCAATAGAACACCTGATATGTCTAATAAAACGATTTGGGAAGCTATGAAAGCGTACTTAAGAAGAGAAATTATATCATTCGCAGCATATAAAAATAAGTGCTCAAAGCAGAAACAGACTGACATTGCTAATCAGATTTTAAACATCGATAAGCAATATACAAATTCACCTTCACCTGAACTTTACAAGGAGCGCTTGAAACTTCAGGCTGAATTTAACCTCCTTTCCTCTCATGAAGTTTAAGAGGAGTAAAAGTAACTATTATGAGCACGGTGGAAAAACTGGCAAACTCCTGGCTACTCAGCTGCTTGGGTTGAGAGCTAAACAACTTATCGCATCGAGTACGTACTGATAACGGATGTATAACATCTGACCAGAAAGGGATTAATGATAAGTTTAAAGCCTTCTACCCAAATGTATACATTTACATTTAGGGCATTTTTATATATATACTCTTCAGATTGTACAGCAGACTTAAGTATTATGGAAAACTTCTTTAATAATCTTGACTTACCGTCCCTTTCTCAAGACCTGAGAAATAACCTTGATGCGCCCATCACTCAGGAGGAAATTTCAGCAGCTATATCACCTATGCAACAAGGTAAATCCCCTGGCCCTGATGGACTTCCATCAGATTTTTTTTTTCTGCTGATTTAACCCCCGTCTTGTGCTCAGTGTTCTCTGATTCCTTAAATTCAGGTGCACTCCCTCCCTCGTTCAATCAGGCCTGTATCTCCCTGTTGCTGAAAAAAGGTAAAGACCCACTCGATTGTGCTTCATACAGACCGATTTCATTACTAAACACAGATGTAAAGATCCTCGCCAAAGTTTTAGCCCACAGACTGGAGGATATCCTTCCTTCTGTAATATCGCCAGATCAAACCGGATTTAGTAAAAGACGTCATTCGTTTTACAATATTCGTCGGTTATTTAACATTCTATACTCCCCAAACATGTGGATTCAGAGTGCCTTGCCTCTATGGATGCTGAGAAGGCATTTGATAGAGTAGAGTGGAACTATCTTTTTTTTACACTCGAAAAGTTTGGTTTCGGTTCTGTCTTTCTATCCTGGATTAGAACATTGTATAAATGTCCTTCTGCCTCTGTTCTCACCAATAGTCATTACTCAGAATACTTTGATTTACACCGTGGGACCCGGCAGAGTTGCCCACTCCTTTTTGCAATTGCCATTGAGCCACATGCAATTGCCTTGTGTAGCAGCAGGCGAGTATAGGGAATATGGAGCTGAATGTAAAATCTCGTTGTATGCAGACGATTTACTGCTGTTTGTTTCAAAACCAACCACTTCTCTACCGGAAGCCCTCACTGTCTTAGACAATTTCAGTCAATTTGCTGGATATAAACTCAACTTAAATTGTGGATGGATGTTGGATGTTGTACAAAAATCCAAAATGTTGCTGTATAATGATTGTCTTATACATACTTTTTCATCAATAAAAAGACCATTGAAAGAAAGAAAAGCTATCTGAGGAGCTCAATAGGACAGTCTCGTCTCTCTGGACTGCCATACTGTTGACAACTTTGCACAGAGGAAAGCACGGAAAATGCAGCTATGATGTAATTCAGCACCTTTTTATGTATTTTAATGATCGGGTATTGCTTTTGGGTTTATTGTGTCTTTGGTGTGCAGTTGGGAGTACGTTCCTTTTGGTGCGCCGTCACCAGTGTTTTATTCATCTATGGCAGGGGTGTACGGGCCAAAACCGGTCCAATAGGGGGCTCAATCCAGCCCGCTGAATGAATTTTGAAAGTAAAAAAATGCATAAAAGACACTAACTCGAAATTCTTAATACAATGCTATTCCTAAATCATCCGCTAGGGACGCACTGTTTTAATCAGAGTAGAAGAAGAGGCACAACTCTGGCACTCAGACTGATCAGCAGATTGTAGCAATGCAACTTCTGCTAATTACGGTGTAGGCCAGTGGTTCTTAACCTGGGTTTGATTGATCCCCAGAGGTTCCTTGAGTCACTCTCAGGTGTTCGGCAGGGGTCAAGCCCAGAGGCGATTTCTTGTTAAGACTGCAAGGGATGCTCAGCTTCCCCTAAAATGTCAAAAATGAAATGGTCAAATATGTACATTTGTGACTGATTACAAATGCGCTAGAACACGTTCATCTCAAAGACAAACAAAGAGAGTTTGTTCAGAATCAGCGACTTATCACGACTTAAGTCGACTGACTTGATTTTGTTAACCTCTCATACATTCACGTAGCGTCAATGCATTTCCCCGTTGAAGCCGAGCGTCCATTCACTTCAATGGGACTCCATGAAACTGTTTTTTTCATTGCCTCGAAACTCAACGGTCATTGGATAAAAATGCCAAAATGATAAAAATGCTGGCCGCCTGGACGCTGAGCATCTCTGGGGGTGAAAGGAGCTGTGGGCTGGCCTCGGCTGGCCTGGACACTGAGCTTCTGCATGATGATTGGAGGATCAGTCGAAAGGCTGAACCCTGTTTTAATTGACAGCTATTTTGAGATATAAAACCGTCACTTCATCTTAGGCGCTCAGTCCCATCGCGGATTTTGCAAGTGAAGTCGAAAGATAAACTGCCACCGCTTTCTTGGTATCTTCTTGGCGAAATTGCTTGACCCTTTCCATTGTTAATTTCTTACACTGTAAATAAAACACACTCATAGTATTTCCTTGTTTCAGTTTAACATAATTTTCACATTTCCTTGTGTGACCTACAGCTCAGAAGAGCATCAAAGCACGCAGGAAACAGGTTGAGACTGATGCAAACTATATAATTGTTCAATTGTACCAAAATGATTTTTGGTATGCAACTTATGCATGGTTCATTTTGTGCACTCATACAATATATACCTACATATATGTTTTGAAGAAATCATATTTAATTTTTCCAATTACGAGGGGTTTGGTGAATGCACTGATGAAGCTTGGGGTTCAGTACCTCCAATAAGGTTAAGAACCACTGGTTTAGGCTACCTTATTTTCTACTCACCTTTACACCCTCATTAGCCAAAATGTCTTTGTCATTTACATTTACATTTAGGGCATTTAGCAGACGCTTTTATCCAAAGCGACTTACAGAGAGTACATTTGTCATAAGAAGGCGAAACATTTCATTGCTGCTAAAACAGTAAGAAAGTCACCAGAACAAGTTTCAAGCATTTCAATTGCTAGGTTAACCATTGCTAGTATACAACATCTCTGGCTAAGTCCCAAGTTACAAAGAGCGATTGTAAAGTGCCAAGACGTACAACATACCAGAGCATGAGGGCAGGTTTTTTTTTTTTTAAGAGGTAGAGGATGGATGTTATGCAGGGTTCAGGTGAACTTTGAACAAGTCATAAAGGCATTGATATTGTCATAAAGGAGAAAAGTGGATACCGAGTGTAGAGTTTTCCAAGGCAAATGGGCCGCTTCCTATTCACAGAGATGAGTGGGAAACCTGTGTGCTTGGTGTGTAATTAACAAGTGTTGCTCAAGGAATATAATATTCAGCGCCACTATGAGACTCATGGCAAAAATACAACATCTTGTCTTAAGAAATCTGAGGTTGTTCATGACATGTTTTGTAAAAGGATATTTCATTAAAAATGAAGATTATCTTAATGTACTTGTACTCCTTTGCACGAAAACAAAGGGAAAAACATGGACTTATTGTTATTTATAGGTAATTCTGTTGTGATGGTACTGGTCCGGCCCACTTGACATCTAATTAGGCTGTATGTGGCCCCTGAACCAAAATGAGTTTGACACCCCTGTCATATACTCTTGATTTTGTTAGACGTTTCAAATGATGTGACAGGTGTAAGCAGTAAGCTAAATCAAACTTACAAAGTTTGGTAATGGGAACAGTGTTAATCATGACCAGAAGTCCAAAGACAAAAATGTTAAATAGTTTTGTTTTGTGTTGCAAAAATATTAATTTGTTTTACAATATATATATATATATATATATACATATAGAGTATAAGGCTACTGAACGAAATGACTGAGAGTGAGGCCAAAGGTTTACAGCGGACCTAAATCGAAACCCTAAAAACATGTTCAATAACCAATGATTAACATGTACTACTGAAAATCCAGTGGTGCTTTAATTACCTTGTTGATGTTTGGGGTTTTAGGGGTATAAACCTCAACAACAGACATGTAGTAATTGTCTTTTGACTACTTTCATTATGTGGATCATCAGTTATTGAATAACTTTTCAGATTAATTTCATATTGCATCGTCAGCAGTAAGTCTTAAACTATTGCACTGCTGTAAAACTCTTAACAATGTACTATATAGGCAGACCTTTGATCACATTGGCTTGTTGATTAGCTCAAGTCAAAGGATTTGTCCTCATTGAATATTTGCTGTCTTCCAAAGAGAGGAGAGGACCACAGGAGCTAAATGCATAATATATACTAATTGAATTGTATTTATTGCAACCTTCACTAAAACTAAAAATGTAGTCTTCGCTCCTAATCTTGGCAAAAAAAGCATCGCTTTTTCCTTCGGTAAATAATTCTCTAATATTTTGACCCAGTCTTTCAATCAGTATCTGCATTTTCAGCAGGGGCAATGCTCCCTCAGTTCCACCTGTTGCTAGTGGCCATGTGCTCTTATGGCTACACTTCAGCAGCCATGGACCCAGGAACACCATGGAGGAACCAGGGCCAGCAATCAGCCAATGGAGGCAAGGTTTTTGGAAGGGGAGGACATTGAACATTTCCTCACAGAGTTTGAGTGATGAACAGGAATGAACATTCAGGACACGTCGAGCTATGAACAACTGAAAGCTGCAACCATGGAGACCTCCAGACATAGGTTCAGGTCTATGACGCTTTTACCACAGGAGACCCCTGAAGAACTGTACTCAAGGATGAATGAAATGTACCAGAGGTGGGTGAGTCCAGAGACCCATACCAAGGAAGAGATAGGAGAGATTGTAATGTTGGAGCAGTTCCTCAACATGGTCAATGGCGATGTGGGTGTTTGGATCCAGAAACATAACCCCAGCACAGTCAATGAAGCCCAACACCTTGCCAAGTCCTTCAACGCAGCTCCCAGGGGCTCCTGGACCTCCCAGATTGGAGGTGACCAGGAGACAAGCCCACCTCCGAGGGGTAAGTCTGAGGGTGGTGGGGCCAGTGGTGAGGGTAGGCAGTTATTCTGTCATCTCACTGGGCCATCATTACTAGAGGCTCAGTACAATGTACCAGGAGAGGACTCAAATGCAGACACGAGGATGGGCTGGTTGAGTTTTTATAAAGTGTTTAGGCAGAATTGGTTGCATTTCCTGTCCTCAGTTTGTCCTAACATTAAACATCTTTATTTGTTATGTACCTCAATAGTGAGTATTTGGACTCAACGTCAAATATGGAACCGCATTGTACACTATTGTATTTTATTATGTTGTAAAATGTACCATTTTAGTTTTTCAAAACACCCTCTTTTATGCCCCTTTTCCTCAACTCTACTATGGTGTAAAATATGGCATTTTGGACAGCTTTTTTTACAACAGTCAAAGAATTCTTCTTGCAGCCAGAATGTAACGATAAAAAAGACCACACGAGTCCATTACAAAGTGTTCAAGCTATGCATTCATTTCACTACACTCTGTGGACCTAGGCTACATTGGGTCTTTAATCCATCTCCTAACCAAATGGATCCATATGCTACTTTCTGAGAACTAACAGGAGACAAAACGTGGTGATCTAAGTGAAAATAAAGTTTAGCCTACAGTGTATAACTGAATTGAACAGTGGGGGATTGAGGTTGAACTTTGGCAACATCTTCTCCATGTTCTTAATTATGTTATCTGGTTCAGTAACATAGGGCTGAACTGATATCTAGTGGTCACTCTGGTATATAGCAAGCTTGCAACAACTGCACACTCACAATGCTGACACTCTACTGCCTCCTTTTCTAGAGTTCCTTCATGAAACAACTAGAATCTTAACAAACATTGGGAGATCATAGAAACAATATGTTGTTCTGTGCATGTAAAGGTATCCAAGAGGGGTCTCCTGCCTCGAAAACCAGTCTGGCTGAGGAATATGGCTGCCAGAGCAAACCTAAGCGGTAAGAAGAGGATCTCTGACTGTCTGTGACTGTTGTCAATCTCAGAGTGGTACAACTGTGATTTACCATATCATAAGTCAGAGTAAAAGCTGTGTGTGTATGTTGGGTTGAAGCCCAGAGCAGCAGGAGAGCGCAGACTCCCCTGTACCCAGCTGTGTCGCCATGAAGAGTGACCACTCTGAATACCTACGGTAAGGATTTTTATTTAGTGATTATATGAATACAACAGCCGAGAGCATCCATGAAACCTTACATGCAGGTGTTCTGTTATTGCTTTCAAGAAGACCAGACTCCCCTGTACCTAGTGGTGTCTCCATGAAGAGTGACCACTCTATAGGCCATCCTCCTGACCTTAAAGATGGACACCCATCCAAGGAGAAGAGGTACACATTCGAAGACAATGAACACAGAAGAGTGGGTTGTTCAGATTGGACATGGACATGTATGATTGGACCTAGCAAGTCAGGAGAGATCATAGTAGAGTAGTTGTAGACCTTCAATACTCTAAGATTCACACTCACTAAGATTCAGTGTCTCCACTCAATCACATTCAGGAAGCAGAGCAGGAGAATCAGAGCTGGGTTGTCCCTGCCAGAATCACATCCCTTGGAAGCAGTCTAAAAGTGGGAGTGTGTCTGTGTATTTTCTCCACAGAAACAAATACCAAGAGAGGTCAAATGTTACCAGTGGTCAGTCTGAACAGCAGCATCAAACAGAACCGACCTCCATGATTATGGTGTGTAAATGTACAACAAAATATTGGCCTCTCCCTTAGACCAGTGGAACGTGAATGTAGGACAAGATGTCTGCAGTTAGTTCAGAGTAAAGTTCTCATTTCTGTTCTTTCTGTTCCAGATGGCTGAGGAGGAGGCACACACTTTTCTAGACAAGGAGCTGAAGAAGATCTGGAGGGTTATCTGCCCACATTACCCACAAGGCTCAGAGAGTCAAAGGAAGGAAGAGGAGGTGGTGGATGGTGATTTAGAGAAGCAGAGGAGGTGCGCCATGGAGGGAGTTGTAGACATCATCCTGCTCTGCCTGAAGCATTTGAAGCAGGAGGAGCTGGCCCACTCTCTGCAGAGCAGTAAGCGATTTTTATTTGGAGAACATTATTAACACTCTTATCTCAAATGTCTTTTTTTTTCTGATAATAGTATATTGCTCAAGTCAAACATCCTGATGACACTAAATACATGATATTGAACTGGAAATATTCTCATATTCCCTGTGCACCCTCTGACTGAGGTCTTCTGTTGTTTCTTCATTTAGACCGTTTAGCTGTCACGTGCCAAGATAAAATAAAGCGTCATTTGGCGAAGACTTTCAGGCGTGTGTTTCAGGGAATCGCTAAGGCAGGACAGCCAACAATTCTGAATGACATCTACACAGAGCTCTACATCACAGAGAGAGTCAGTGGTGGAAAGGTCAACAATGAACATGAGATCAGACAGATTAAATCTGCTCCCAGGAAATCAGTCAAGGAGGAAACACTAATCAAATGTGAAGACATCTTTAAACAATTAACTGGACAAGATCAACAAAACAGAACGATAATGACAACTGGAGTGGCCGGTATTGGTAAAACCTTCCTAACACACAAGTTCACTCTGGACTGGGCTGAAGGCATAGCCAACAATGACATACACTTCACATTTCCCTTCACTTTCAGAGAGCTGAATTTACTGAAAGGGAAAGAGTTTAGCTTGGTGGAACTTCTTCATCACTTCTTTATTCAAACGAAAGAAGCAGAAATTTGCAACTATGACCAGTTCCAAGTTGTCTTCATCTTTGATGGTCTAGATGAGTGTCGACTTCCTCTGGACTTCCAGAAAAACCGGCTCTGCACTGATGTCACAGAGTCGACCTCAGTGGACATGCTGCTGACGAATCTCATCAGGGGCAACCTGCTTCCCTCCGCTCGCATCTGGATAACCACACGCCCTGCAGCAGCCAAACAGATCCCTGCTGGGTGTGTACACATGTTGACAGAGGTGAGAGGGTTCACCGACCTCCAGAAGGAAGATTACTTCAGGAAAAAATTTAAAGACCATCTGCTGGCCAGCGCAATCATCTCCCATGTCAAGAAATCACGAAGCCTCCACATCATGTGTCACATTCCAGTTTTCTGTTGGATCACCGCTACAGTTATGGAGGAAGTATTGACAACCAAGAGAGAAGAGGACGTGCCAAAGACCCTGACTCAGATGTACATCCACTTCCTGATGGTTCAGTGCATACTGGGGAACATGAAGGATTATGGGAAAAAAGATGAAAAAGATTCATCCTGGAAAAGGAAGAGCAACAAGATCATTATGTCCCTGGGAAAGTTGGCTTTTAACCAGCTGGAGAAAAGCAACCTGATTTTCTATGAGAAAGACCTGACAGAGTGTGGCATCAGTACCGAAGCAGCATCAGAGTACACAGGACTGTTTGTCCAGATAGTTAAAGAGGAGTGTTGGCTGTACCAGGAAAATGTGTTCTGTTTTGTCCATCTGAGCATCCAGGAGTTTCTCGCTGCCCTTTATGTCTTCCTGTCCTTTTTCAACCGTGGTTGCAATCTGCTCTCAGAAAAAACACCATCAGTAAAATTGCCTAATCCAGCTGCCGTCAAACTCTTCTACCGGAGTGCTGTGGACAAGGCCTTACAGAGTGTGAACGGTAACCTGGACTTGTTCCTCCGATTCCTCCTGGGTTTTTCTCTAAAGACCAATCATATTCTCCTACAGGGCCTGCTGGGAACGAGAGTAAGCACACAGAACAATCAGGAAACAGTTCATTATATAAAGAGGAAGCTAAATGAAGAACTCTCTCCAGAGACAAGCATCAATTTGTTCCACTGTCTGAATGAGCTCAATGACTGTTCCCTAGTGGAGGAGATCCAACAGTACCTGACATCAGGAAAAATCTACAAGGAATCTCTCTCCCCTGCTCAGTGGTCAGCTCTGGTCTTCATCTTACTGTCATCAGAAGAGGAGCTGGATGTGTTTGACCTGAATAACTACCCTGCTTCAGAGGAGGGTCTTCTGAGGCTGCTGCCGGTGGTCAAAGCCTCTAAAACATCTTTGTATGTGCACAGACATATAACATGCAGCAAAATATACATGTATAAACTACATCAATCTTGAAAGTAGGAATATGTATCAGCAATCATAAAATGCCAAATTATGTTAAAATGAATCAGATTTCTGAGGACATTTTTGTAATATTCATATTTCAATGAAAACTATTGCTATTTCGTAATGTGTGAGTTACTGGAGAAGTGTATTTTAGAAACATCTCCCTTCACACAACCAACACAAATGTTATAACACACATTCATTCTTCAGAGATTATTGCTTTCTTCAACATATTATTGTAACATGGAATTTAATTTTTTTTCAGCCTGATTGGCTGTAATCTGTCAGAAAGATGCTGTGAAGCCCTGGCCTCAGTTCTCAGCTCCAACTCCTCTAGTCTGAGCATGCTGGACCTGAGTATCAATGATCTGCAGGATTCAGGAGTGGAGCAGCTCTCTTCTGGATTGAAGAGTCAAGACTGTACACTGAAAACTCTCAGGTCAGTGTTACTCATGACAAATAAATACATCTTAATAAATACATAAATAAATACATAAATCTTTGTAATAACTTATTTGGAAAATCATCAACTGCTGGATTGAAATGCAATTTTGATTATTTTATATTTCCCTATGTACAAAGTAAAAAAAATAAAGCTTGAGTATGATACGAGTTCGATCATTCTAAATCTTATCTTGGACAGACGACTCTGGAGAGAATGCGTTTGAAAAAAACCTGTTTTGGTCTAGAAGTGGAGGAGGAAGTGGGGCTGTGTTATCCCCATGAATACGACCCATTTGGGATTCTTTTTTCATACCGTCATTGTGTTGGAGCATTATAATGAGCAATGTTGTATGTGGAATGTAGCTCACACTCTGCAGAGTTGTACTTGGTATCCAAAAAGCTAACCGTCTTGGATGCGGATATCAAAATCAACAGGTGGCCAGGCAGAGTGCCACACATCCACACACATCGTGGGGTTATTATTTAGAAGTGTCCGAGAATCTTTACCTGCTCTCGGACGGAGACATCAACCACTATATATATATATACTATATATAAATATTGGCATGTAGTGCTGACTGCTATCGAGATGACTGATCAATACATACAAACAGAACGTGATAATTATAAGTCTATGAATGTCGTTTACCTCTGTGGATGCATTAAGTAAAAGGGTTTTTACCTCTGCCATGTCCTGCAACATATACACTGTCTATAGTGACTGAAGATACCCCAGTGTGATTGGCCTTTTTTTGCAAAACCTGCAACCACCAATCGCATTCAATAAAAAAGAGCTTAACTTGTAAGCTATGACCTATAGTTTTGCATTTAGACTACATAGCTAAGAATTCAGAATTCAGAAATCTATTAAAAAACCTCATCGCTTGACACTTGGTTATGCAATGCTGTTGTAGACGATTACATTAATTTGGAAGTACTTCCTGGCAACTTGCATAATACATGCCAGTACCGGCCACCGTAGTAGCTGAAAAAGGAGGAGTGATGGGGGGATTGGCGTTGGTTGCAATCTGAAACTTCACTGCTAGTGGCCACCTCAAATTTACACGCTGGACTTCTAAGTTAAAAAAATAAATACAAAATAGATAAAAATAATACTTGTACTGTGTACTGTATAATTTTGATTTAAAGTATTCACATTGAATGCAATGCATATTTTACACTGAATTATTTTAAATCTTATTATATTTAATTAGCATCATTAACATGGATTTTGGAATGTCCTTGCTTATGTTGAAAGGCTTAGAGTGTGCAATTTGTCAGAGAGATGCTGTAAAGCTCTGGCATCAGCTCTCAGCTCCAACACCTCCAGTCTCAGAGAGCTGGACCTGAGTACCAATGATCTGCAGGATTCAGGAGTGAAGCTGCTCTCTGCTGGACTGGGAGATCCACAGTGTAGACTGGAAACTCTCAGGTCAGTTTTACTATATCTGTTCAACAGCTGAACATTTGTTATTTTATGTATTGTGTCTATATTAGTGTGTATATTAAATGTATATCTACACGTGTGTAGGTTGTCTGGCTGTCATATCACACAGGAAGGCTGTGCTTCTCTGGTCTCAGCTTTGAGCTCCAACCCCTTCCATCTGAAAGAGCTGGACCTGAGCTACAATCACCCAGGAGAATCAGGAGTTGCACTGCTCTCTGCTGGACTGAAGGATCAACGTTGGAAACTGAGGTATGGAGAGGACGGCTCACTATGCAGTGACAATGTCTCCTATAAAGGATTATGATATTGGTTGAATATTGTTTTCTTATCAAAAACGTTAAACCCAATATGGAAAATTATGTATGTGAATGCTTTCATTTTAAAGACAACATACCGCTCTCACTTTTTTTTTTACCCCCCAGTGTGGCACACTGTGGAGTTTCAAGGCTGATATCAGGTTTAAATAAGTGTAAGTGCCTGTTTATTTGTAATCCACACATCACACACTGACTTTTGAGAATGAAAGTCCATCCATACAGAAGTAGATGAACTTCCATTCATTCAAATCCTAAAGGGAATGGAGATGATCGTGCATCCTCATCAAACTGTTGATAGACTTTCTGTTGGTGAATCCTCAATCAGTCCACTAAACATGCAGCTAAATTATTATTATTCATTCTATTATTAATTCTATTGTCTTAACTGCAGTAATCGCAGTACCCTAATGGTGTCTTGCTTCCTGTCAGATGCCTGTGAACTCACACTGGACCCAAACACAGCCCACCAGAAGCTCTTCCTGTCTGAGAACAAAAAGAGAACGCAGGTCGGGGATCAGCAGCAGTCGTATCTCGATCACTCGGAGAGATTTAGCTACTGGAGACAGGTGCTCTGCAGTGAGAATCTGACCGACCGCTGTTACTGGGAGGTAGAGTGGAAAGGATCCGTCAATATCGCAGCAACATACATAGGAATCCTAAGGAGGGGAGATGGTGACGGCAGCAGGTTTGGAAGGAACGACAAGTCCTGGCGTCTTCATTGTGAAAGTGGTTCTTACACTGCCTGGTACAACGGCAGTAAAAAAGACATTTGTCTCCGGCCTGCTGGCTCGAACAGAGTAGGAGTGTATCTAGATCACCCTGCAGGCACTCTGTCCTTCTATAGAGTGTCCCCAGGTGCAGGAGGGTCCTCAGACACACTGACACACACACACACACACAGAGATGTTAATTCCAGCTGTTTCTTTGAGGCTGATCACTGACTTTGTCTTTCTTTCTTGGATCTTATAATTGTGCATCATCAATTGATCAATTATGTGATACACATATTAGTATACTATATATACAGTGTGATTGATACAGGCTGCTAGGCCTACTACACACACAGTCACTATATTGATTGATTGTATATTTTAAATTGCAATATCCTGCAAACCAACATGAATCATGGTAGACAGTGTATGAAACGTGTTTAGTCAGCTATTCTTCAATTAACATGACCGAACACCTTGTAACATTTGAATTGATTTAAAGTATAATTAAGGGGGATTTTGAAACAGAAACCTTCAGATCATTGTTATTGCTGATTGAGATGAGGATTTCTATACATTTTTGGAAGTTTGGATACTTTTATTTACTTTTACTCAACTTCTTTTTTTTTTCTTTTTTTTTTATCAAAAAAGCTAATCTATTTCCATGACTCTCTTTACCCCAATAGTCAATCATATAGACAAAGGACATATCTTGTGTCCTATTTTTATTTTGTGTTTAATGCTGTAAAACATTAAATTCCTTGGGATTAATATTGTGTAATTTATTTTAAAGATGTGTGTAAACTGGACAACGCCAGTAGAGAGTAACATTTCCATGTCCTCCTTTCACTAAGCTCTATGACATTTTACCACTGTGCCTCTCATTTTACTTTACTTTGCAAATGTATCTCATCCCTGTATTAACAATTCCATCCGATTGTGCACTCGTAACATTGCTTTCCTGGTAATGGACAAGTGATTATCTGCTGGGCTTTTATTGTGAAGAGCTAATGACAAGGGCTAATCTTCATATACCGCTTGAATATCAGCATGCATCATGTGATTTGATTTGTTGGCGATAGTCCGCTATCATGTGATCACTAAATAAAGATGTAGTAAAGTAAAATCCTAAATAAACATAAATATAGCTCAAAACGTTGTTTTGCTATGTCTCACACGAGAAACGCTGTGGCAGTTTCAAACACACCAATAATAAATTCAGGATTAATTATTAAACATTTACCAAAACACCATTACTACCAATAACACTTTTATTACCCTGTACTGCTGAAATGGAGGTGGTCCTAGTTCCTCCGTGAAAGACAACAGGATGATTGAGATAATGGTGAAGGGAATTATGTTTCGGTCAATTTCTAAACATATTTTTCCTGTTATTGCTGTTTATATTATTGTAGTTTTTATGGCTTATGACCATCTCTACACCCTTTATCGCCTATTATGTCACTCTTTCAAAATCCAAGATCTGAGCAACATGGCCAGCCCCTCCTGCTTGCCTTCCACTGAAGTAAGCCCGTCAGGTAATTTACATTTGTTACATCACAAATGGCGCCCCAATGTGCAGTTTTTTATTAGATAAAAGCTTCCCCTTTGTTACAAAAGTACATACTGTGTATCCATACAAAAAGTGATCAAATTGCAGATAGATACTATAGTAATATGAAGGGAATGTAAGACCACCATGAGTCTTTCTTTTAATGTCTCACTCTTTCAGGTACGCGCAGACACACACACACACACGCACGCACACACACACACGCACGTGAAGATATCATGCCACGCACCCACACACACACTACTTACTACACATGCGCCGTCATATGTACACACGTCGACACACACCCACACACATAGGAACAAGGGCACTGAATGTATGTTC
>OMKI01009650.1:0-13974 GCA_900302315.1 Phycis blennoides | reverse complement strand
TATAGGTAGATAGACATACACATAGATGGACAGATAGCTATCCGTATGTTTTCACTCTGATCTCTAAGTAATCCCAGCATCGCCCCGAGCCCACCTGCAGAACTTCAGTATCTAAGACTAACTTCTGACCCGACACACAGACAGACACAGACACAAACAGAGAGAGAGAGAGAGAGAGACACACACACACACACACACACACACACACACACACACACACACACACACACACACACACACACACACACACACACACACACACACACACACACACACACACACACACACACAAACACACATACAGGCACACAGAGGCACACACACACACAGAGACACAGACACAGACACACAGACACACACACACACACACACACACCAGTGCCTGCATCATAATATTTCACTGCCTCAGGGAGACCAGCTGCTTCTAAACACTGGTCAGGTTACCTGGAACCACTACACATGTCGTTCACACACAGGCCACAAGATTATATACTACTATCACATAGATATACATACAAAGTAAATACCTTTAAAGAAATCTGGTCAATACAGGAAATATAGATAAATACTGTATGTATTCATTCTATGCATTTACTATTATTTAAAAGTTGTATCTCTTTAAATTCTGCTGCTGTCCTTTGCTTTCTGCTGTGACATTAATACAGCACATCTTCCTTTACCGCATCTCATTCTCTATCTATGGCGACGCAGCCACAGAGTATGTCTATAAGAAACCCGGCGGTACCTCTGCAGTGTGACCAGCAGCAGTGCTGGGGGTGTGAACACAGAGGTAATGAATAGGACCAGAGCGTGTTACACAGTGTGTGGGCGTGCCAGTTCATCCTAAATGTTAATCTGGGCGACACAGGAGACAGTGGGAGCTGGCACTGCTCTGCAGCCACATCAGTCACTGGTGAGCGTCCTCACTGTGGGGTTGCATCTGTCCACACACCATACAACTGCTGGCTTTTACCCCCCAATATGTCACTTTGTAATCCTACCAACATCCTCTATCTCCAGACCACCACCCCCCACCACCCCTTATACTTTACCCCATCCCCTCCCACCCACACACTGACCATCTTTAATGGCAGCATATGTCCTGTGTGTTAGTACACGTGCATGTGTTGTGCGGGTGCTTGTTTGCATGAGTTCTTGTGTGTGTGCATGATATGTGTGTATTTGTTTGTGTGTGTGATGTTGTGTTGTTTATGAGTATATGTGTTGTGTGTGTGTGTGTGTGTGTGTGTGTGTGTGTGTGTGTGTGTGTGTGTGTGTGTGTGTGTGTCTGTGCGCTTATTACGTTGGTTTAAATTAGCATACTCTCTAGCATGCATTTAAGGGTTCCCTCAAGGCATTGTATACCACGGCCAGATGTTGCAGCTGGAATACATAAATCCATTAACATCAAATTTCCAGGAAAGCCTTCAAGACAATATTCATACACTTGACTTATTCTCTTCTGCGTGTTCATTCAGCGTCTCAGTGAAGAGATTCAGTTTACTGTTATGATCCGGTGACACATCTGGTTTGTATGTATAGCGGGACGGAGGCTGAATATGAACGTGGGATAGCGTCTTACTATGAAGCACTTCCCCCTTGTGGTGACCTTGGGTAAAACACAGCGTGACATGTTCCCATCCACTGGCTGCTGACCCTACCGGTTAGAGTCATGGTAACTGGTTAGAGTTATGATTACTGGTTAGTCATGGTAACTGGTTAGAGTCATGGTACCCAGCTAGAGTCATGGTTACTGGTCGGAGTCAATGGTTCCTGTTCAGAGTCATCGTAACTAGTTAGAGTCATGGTTCCTGGTCAGAGTCATTATTACTGGTTAGAATCATGGCTCCTGGTTAAATTCATGGTAGCTGGTTAGAGTCAAGTTACTGGTTACAGTTGTGTTACTGGTTAGAGTAATGGTTACTGGTTAAAGTCATGGTTATTGGCCAGAGTCATGGTTACTGGTTAGTGTCATTGTTACTGCTTAGAATCAAGTTACTGGTTAGAGTTATGTTACTGGTTAGAGTCATGGTTACTGATGAGAGTCATAGAAAAAAGTAATAGTCATGATTAATGGTTTACGTTCCAGTTACAGGTTAGTGTCATGGTTACTGGTTAGTGATGGTTTCTGGTTAAAGTCCCGCTTAGAGGCATGGTGTTTTGCTGTTCCCCAGACTTGCCAACATCATCACTTCCTCCCCACCCATGTCTCAGGTCGCTCGGCCACTCTCTCTCCCTCTCTCCTTCACACTACCTCCATCTTTTCACACTGCAGATCCTTTCTTCTCCAGATATGTACACTTGCCCTATATATATAATGTATACCTTTTGTATGCATATCATATTGCACCATGTTGTTATGTTCATAGGTGAGGTCATGGGGAGAAGTCTATTTTCTGTCTAGTTGTTTTGTTCATTAGGTGGTTTATTTGTTGTTAGTATGGTTGCGACGGAGGCGGTTGGTTAGCAGATGCAGGCTGGGATGAGTAGTGAGCATAAGAGGATGTTTTGGCAGGTCAAGGAAGAGACATGCTATAATCAGGAGATAACTAATTGTCATTCATTAGCCGGTGAGGTATTTCTTTATCATAGAAAATAAGGACTTTAGGAAAAATGTGCATCGACTGAGACATGCACACTAACCTCAATTACGCAGCGCTGAAGTTACACGTGACCTTTTGAATTTAGGCTCCATGTTTTTTTTCTTGATAATGTTGTCACACCCAACGTTGTGTTCCACATAATGCAATCTTTCCCTTTCCCTTCCCGCAATTAACCCCATCGGAGCGAGAGCAGTGTCCGACTTAATGAAGTTGAGATTTGTGCGTAGGATTAATTAGGGCTCAAACGGGAGTGGAGGCGAGCCGGCTAAATAAACACTGCATGAAACAAATGATGCAGGGGATGGTCTTTAATGCACAATTAAATGGTGGCTGTCTGGGGGATAAGGCAAAGCACACACAAGTTGCTCTCCTAAATCAGCTTCATACATCATCCTCTCTCTGCTAATGGCTGATGGAGGCCCGCGGGGCCTGCCGTGACATACAGAATATGGGCTAAACAAACAGATGGATTCCTGTACGTCGCACGCCCGACTACCGGGATAAATCAACAGCAAGAGCTCAGACCTCGCCTCCCCCGTCCCGTCCTCCACCCTCACCCCTGTCTTGAAAAAAAAAAAACCTCCAGTCGAGATCCGGTGAAGCGGTGTCATTTAGGATCCCCCGGGGTACACAACCACCACACCAACACCACAATAAAAAGCATGATTATGCAGTGCAGCTCCGGTGGCCAGGTGTTAAATCTTTCCTCTGCTTCAAGACATGTTGACATATTGCATTCCCTCGTCTGTCTGCTTCCCCCTCAGTAATCAGAGGAATACACATCGAATCCTGCTGTGTTACCACTCCACTTGGTAAGCAGATAAAGTCAACTGAATGGTGTTCAGGTGACTCCACATAAGTCCCATGTAACCTTCATCTGACTGTTAAGTCCTGGTCCCGATGTGGTTGGAGTCCTTGAAAAAGAATATATGCCCAATAAACTTACTTGTCAAGTATTTTCCTTTAGCCCAACAAATTGAGGGTATTTTAACATGGGAGCACTTTTGTGGCGGAAAACTGCTGTACAAACTAGTTTAAAAAAAAAACAGCTGAACAGAGTGCAGAGTAGCTATAGGAAGACAAACAGCTGGATAGAGTAGCTATAGGAAGACAAACAGCTGCATAGAGAAGATATAGAAAGACGAACAGCTGGATAGAGTAGCTATAGGAATTTGAGACAAACAGCTGGAAAGAGTAGCTTTAGGAAGAAAGACAAACCGCTGGATTGAATAGCTGTAGGAATCACACCAACAAGGTGTGATTCAGTCTCCCTCACATCATCCCCTTTGCTCCTCTGTCTCATGCATAGATACGACGCCAGTGTCGCATCCACTAACCTCCATTGATGAGGAGTAGCCAGCCAGCCATGAGGCCTTTGAGCATGGTGTGGGTGTGAATGAGCTGTCCACCCCAGCAGTTAAACCTGCCCCTACCCCAACACTATGAGCCCCTGATCATCCGACCGAGCTCTTAAAACAGATATGCTCTCAATAATACATCACCCCTGTCTCTTCTGTCCAGACTACAGGCTTCTCTCCTGCAGCTGGGAGATGGGTTGAAGTGGAGAACGGTGGGCCGCGCTCTCATCCAAACTCATCAAAAGTTTTAGTTCTCTATGTTGACTGCTCCAGAAGTCAGCATTGCAGCAGGCAGGTTGGCGTGTGTTCTATGTATAAAGCATTAACCTGGACAATACATATTTATATTATTGTTAGTAGTGGTGCAACTCCTGGCATGTTTATGCTCATATTTGTTTTTGAAGTATGCCTGAGGCAGCAGATTGGAGGTTTGGGGAGGTGGAGATGGCGGTGGAGATGGAGGAGGAGTTGGAGGAGGGAGGGAGTCAGAGCAAACCAAAGCAGGCTGCCAAGGCCACGCAGGCAGTTTGTTCATTTGTCCATATTTCTCCCCAGAACCCCTGGGACCCCTCTCCTTCTGTTGCCTTACTCCACTAATATATTTTTTGGGGCCTTTTCTCCTGAGATCTTTATCAGAGTGAAAATCAGCGGTTCAACAGTTCACTTGGCAGCTCTTTACACAATCGTCAGGAGGGTGTAAAACTGAGCGTGAAGCGAGGGCGGTTTGGGTCTGTAGATGGAAGCTGTTTCTTTTACAGTCTTAACACTTTCCTCCTCTGGGCACGGTAAACTATGTAAGGCAAATGGCTTTTTAATGGTGGCTTGTTCTTAATAGACGTAGAGAATCATTTTATTTTTGAGGAGATGAGGGTCTGGATGAAAAAGACTTCCTTGCAGAAGAGAAAATGGTTCCCCTTGCTATGAATCTAAATCCAGTTCAATCATCTCTGCTTCCATCTTCTCATTTGATGTACACAACAATCTTCTCTCTCCTCCTCCGTCTCAATCTTGAGTTGGAATCAACCCACACATGGATCCATCCATGCAGATGAATGAAAACCTCACTCCATTCATCTCTTCCTGGGCGGTGTTCCTCAGGGGACATTTCTAAGCCCCCCAGCAGAAGATCAAGATGCATCCAGAAGGCTGGTGAGAGTGAGAAGAGGCCATGGAGCTCCTGATGTCATTGCAGATTTCTCATGTCTGGGTGGAAATCACAAAACCTTTACATCACATGTCATCAAGGTCCTGTCCTCCGTCATGTCCTCCTTCATGTCCTCATCCTGAGATCCATCCAGTGTGTGTGTGTGTGTGTGTGTGTGTGTGTGTAGATGAGATTGTGTCTGTATACATGTGTCTGTGTGACTGCAGAGAGCAAATCACAGTAAGAGTAAGATACTCTTAATGAATCATTTTCTTTTAACTAGAGTACATTTAGATGTGCCTTTGTTGGCAGAGACAGAATTCTACACAGATGCCAATTGTTGAGAATGTAAAAAAGATTAAAAGAGAAAAATCTGGTGGCGTTACTCAACCATGTATTCTCTTGAAAGCACATTTCATGTTCTTTGTGAATTCTTTGATTAGGAGGGCCTTTGGAAGGAAAATTCTTTCTGCTCTTAAGTCTGTTAAGTGCAAGTGCTAAAACCCCTTTTTATCTTTTGCTTTCTTGCTCTTTTACATCTGTTTCCTGATCGTTGATTAAGGTAATGTCTGCTTACGTTTACTTTTACATTTAGGGCATTTAGCAGATGCTTTTATCCAAAGCGACTTACAAAGAGTACATTTGTCATAAGAAGGTGAAACATTTCATTGCTGCTAATACAGTAAGAAAGTCACTAGAACAAGTTTCAAGCATTTCAATTGCTAGGTTAACCATTGCTAGTATACAACATATCTGACTAAGTGCCAAGTTACAAAGAGCGATTAAAGTACCAAATTACAAAGAGTGATTAAAGTGCCAAGACATACAACAAATAAGAGCATAGGGAGGGTAGGGTTATGCAGGGTTCAGGTGAAATCTGAACAAGTGGGTCTTGAGTCTCTTCCGGAAGATGGGGAGTGACTCTGCAGTCCTCTATTAATAGAACTCCCTGAGGCTCCCTCACCTTTGGAATGTGTCCATTTATATTGAACAAGGGCTACATAAGTCATAGTGTATCCTTCACAATAAAACTATTAAATATGAGCTAGCCAAACATATTGTTTTGCTCACTGGACTGGATGCTTAAAAGGTGAATGGGAAACCAATTACCTGCTTGAGTGATGTGGACAGAAGTACACACATATGTGTACTTTCAAGACAGCTAAAAAAGCATATTTGGCTGGCAATGGATAGGCTTCTTGGTATTATTTAATCGTTCTGTAACTCTTGAGTTTGTGCGTTTGGGTTTTCAACTTTTCTGTGAGTTTGGA
This sequence comes from Phycis blennoides, assembly GCA_900302315.1. NCBI lineage: Eukaryota > Metazoa > Chordata > Actinopteri > Gadiformes > Phycidae > Phycis > Phycis blennoides. Next base: position 7,598 of record OMKI01009650.1, on the reverse strand, counting down.
CCAGATTGTAATATCTTGTGTCACACAGATGTACAGCTTGAAGTTTAATTTATAAATAATAAATCCCTTTTTGGGCAACACAAAGTTTAATTTCCCCCAAAAAATGATTTTGCGAGTAGACGATTCTGGTTCACACCGAACCAGCGCAGAGTGGAGTCTGCCTCTTCTGGGCCAGAAAGCGTCACTGCAGGCAACTGTTCAGAAAAGCTATTTACACTTGCAATGAAGACAAAGCCTCGCCGCATGAATATCCAACTCATTAAACACGAATCTTTAACGTCTTAACAGCAGATGGGTTGGTAAAGACCCTTCGTCTGCACGACTTGGCTCGTCCATTCTACGCCGGCTCCGTTTACTCTCATCGCTCTCTTCGATATGGGCGACTTTCAGCTGTGTAACCCATCACATTCTGGTAAAGACTTGCGGTACAGAAGACCTATGGTACAAAAGACCCACTGCAGGGAAGCAGGCATAAGCCTGTAGCAGAATCCCCCAACATGAAGAGGATCTATTCATAGAGCTGCAGGAATAAATACATAGTAGAGTGTTTGGTAAGTCCGGGTGTTGGATGTAGAGACCGGGGGTAGGGGAGGTGAGGCCTTTGATGATCGGGGGGGTGGGGGGTGGGTCTCTGCGGTGGAGAGTGAGGAGTGTGTGTGTGAACCCTCTCCCTGGATGTGTGTTCTGTCGGCTGGGAGTGAGTGGGCCGCTTACCCAAGGGGTTATCTGCTGGGCCGGGGGAGGATGTCTGGGGTGAAGAGGGGCTGAGGGCTGAGGGGAAGATGTTGGGGTGAGAGAGGGGGGAGGGGGGTGAGGGGATGCTAGGGTGTCCCCCGGCTGCCCTAGTCCCAGACGGCTCACAATATTGTAAGTGACAGCGAGAGAAGCCCTTGACCCGTTTGTTCAGATGGTGATAGTAGGACCTCTTGCTCCCCAGGACTGTTGCAGTACACATCGTGCTGGAGACACACACGGGCATACACTCACTCACACTCACACACATGCCCGGAAGAACAAGACCTCTCCAGACACAAACATGCACACACAAACACAGACAAATACACACACACGCACACGTTAATCCTACCAAGTGGTTGATGTTTTTCATCAATGGAAATATACTGTATATATTCCTCTTTAACAATGTCAAAAGTCTGACATAAAAACAATCTCAGAAAGTGGGCTCCTCCACCTCGGCAAGCAACTTCATGGAATTCTTTGAACACAAAATGTAATCAATTATAACATAACTTGATGCTTCCCCTGCCGTTCAACTTGAATATCTTACAAAAGCTGCCCCACATGTCCCCCCTCAAGCAACCTTCCTGTAGTTCAGCATCTCTTTGGATGTACTTGTGAAACTAACAGGCATCTAAACTCATAACCTGTATGCTGGTTCCTACAAAGAGAAAGAAAATAAGGACGCCTCCCAACAGTTGGATCTGCTGTGCTCAACATCATGACCCTGCCCTTATCTACTGGAACAATTCCTTCTACGTTTAAGATTTCTGTGCTAAAACCTCTACTCAAGAAGCCTGGCCTAGACCCTGAAGTACTCAGCAGCTATCGGCCCATATCTGACCTTCCTTTCCTTTCTGGAGTACTGGAAAGAATTGTAGCTAACCAAACTATCAATCACCTGATGACAAATAACTTGTTTGAACCCTTTCAGTCTGGGTTTATAACTTTCTACTCCACTGAACTGCTGTGACCAAAGGCTTTTAATGATCTTCTCCTTTCCATGGACAGCAATCCAAGCTCCCTGCTAGTGAAGCTTGACATCAGTGCCACTATTGACACAATTGACCACAGAATTTGTCTTCATCTTCTCGAACACTATGTTGGCATCAAAGGTTCTGCTCCTCTCTTGTTTAGATCTTATCTCACGAATAGAACTCTGTCTCTGTGAAGGCTCAAAATCAAAACACTGCGTAAGCTTTGGTCTTCTCCATGGGTCAGTCTACTGCTCTTTGCAATCTGTATGCTTCCTTTTGGCGATATAATTTGCGGCTACGGCATTAGCTTCTGCTGTTTTGTGGACAAACCTCAAATCTACATTTCCATTGGATCAAACGACTCCTCCCAGAACCAGACGGTTGAATCTTGCCTGATTGCAATTAGAAGATAGATGTCCACAAACTACTTGCAGCTTAACACATGGAAAACAGAGCTGATGATCATCAGCAAACAACGCATTTTGAGGGATTAGCTATCCCCCGAAGTTCCTGTGTCAAAAATCTTAGTGTACTGTTCAACCCTATGCTTTCTTTTGATAAATATATAAAAAGTGTCACCAGAACTGCGTTCTTTCATCTGACAAGCCCAACATTTTCCGCAGTGGATGCAAAGACACTCATCCACACATTTATATCATCTAGACTAGATTACTGTAATGCCCTTTTGTCTGGTTTACCAAACTCCACTACTAAAGCATCCAGCTTGTTCAGAACGCCGCTGCTAGAACAAGAACATTCGGGCACATTACTCCTATTCTCTCCTCCATCCCCTAGCTCCCAATAACTGCCAGATCAGATTTTAGGGTGCTACTGCTTACCTGTAAAAACCTGCACGGTTTAGTACCATCCTACCTGAAGGACCTTATTCCTTATCGTCCTTCTCAGCCACTCCGGTCTTCAGGAGCTGGCATTCTTTTAATACCAAAAGTTAAAAAGAAATCAGCAGGAAACGGAGCGTTCTCTTTTCGAGCGTCCTATCTGTGGAATAGTCTGCCACCTGTAATCAGGGAAGCTGACTCTGCTGAGAAATTCAAATTCAAACTGAAAACCTACCTTTACCCTTTTATATGGGTTCGAGGGGTGCCCCTCAGCTCTCGTTGCAGCTGGGTCGACCTGTTGGCCGGTACAGGCCTACCCTTGCTGGCGATAGACGATGAGAGGTTGCCTACATGTTTCTTGTCCACCCTGCCCCATCTAACCATAATTCTGTCTGTGTTTTATGTGTGTTGCATTGTTCATCACGAGACATGCCTCGACATCCCTGATGGCCATCACTATTGACTTTTTTCCAAAATTATTTTTCAAATGTTTGCTTGGATTACTACTACTAGTAAAGTGGCCAATTGCTTGGCCTCCCATATTGGCCATATTCCCGTATCTCGTATTTCTCTAGAGCTGCTCATTCAAACAACAACAACTTCAAACAAAGTAGGAAGTACATCAGATGAACAGTTCAGTGCGATATGCGAAGGACATACTGTACATACATTCATGCATACAGAAATTCCCCGTTTTATAGATAGATGAATGTCAATTGTGGTCCCCATTGCACTCCTTACTATTCCTGTAAGGAGAGATTGCCCTCTCTGCGTTCCTTCTCAAGGTTTCTTCATTGTTAAATTACGTTTTTTTTCTTGCCCATTTTGGGACTACGGTTGGGGGCTGTCATAAATATATGGTCTGTTAACCCCTTTGAGACGGTGTATCAGTGATTAAGGGCAATACAGACACACTTTACATGACTTGATATATAACAAAGATAGTATACACTATATAAAGACATAGTGTATATAATACATTACTATGTATTGTAGACATGTATTAATGATAGTATATGTGTGGACAGATATTATTTTATTTTATTTATTATTTTATTACATTGTTGATTATAGTATATTCGTGGACAGTGTCCATTAGACATGTATTTTTAGTAGTATGCACATCAGAATCTTATAACGTGGGAAATTATCAGATCTTTGTAAAATGAACACCTTATAGAAACTGTGGAGTGTGTGTGGATGATGGCTGGTGGCTTTCAGCAGCCCCACCCAAGCCCCATAGTCCATTCAGTCTGACTCGGGCCGGGTGAGGCTACTTTAATCAGCCGTCATCCACACACACTGACTCACACACAGATGTTATTCATCTTAGGGATGAAGTAGAGGGAATGCAAATGTATCAGTTACTTTTCACTTTTTAGTCATTTAGCATGCATCTCTATCCAAAACAATAATGATCGTTTTACAGATGTGTCATGAAGGAGCAGGCAGGGATTAGGGGGTATATGTACAGGTAGATTGCGGGATTAAACCGAGAACATTTTGGCTAGGGGTGCAACACACTTACCTCTAGACCCCTCAGTTCAACACGCCATTCATCTAATGGATGGTTTGAAGCTGCAGGTGGGATTTAAACGCATGCCCACATGGGGGTTTTATTGCCTCTCTTAAATAATGTGTTAATGTGTTTACATGTGAGTGCGATTGATCGGCCTCCCCTCATCAATAGACACCAGTGGGAGATATCCCCACAATGTCACTTTCCTGCCCGGATCAATTCAATTAAAATAGATTAAACACTGTGAAGTATTGATAGTATTGATATGAGACTGTTCAATAGCCTGGCTTCATTTCCGTCAGATGAAGAGGAAGTGCGTGCTATGTTTAAACAGTATATTAAATGGTCATTACAATGTGGTTTCTCATTACTTGGTTTGGGAGTCCGTTTAAAACGTGCCTGTGGCGGCGTTAGCAAACGCACAATCCAATTACTTTTTCAAGATGAAATGAGATTAAGTTGTCTATTGCGCCAGTAAACCACATCAAACCTGTTCAAAATTAAACCATAACTCATGTACAGTTTTTTAATTGTAGGTTGATGATTTAATTTAGATGTTTCACTTTCCTCTGCTGTTGCGTTTTAGCAGGGTTTTTTGGTTTTTCATGTTCTGTGTGAGCTTGGTGCAATGCTACCGCTAACTAGCAAACCATGAAATGCCCACGATTCATCACTTGTTCCTATAATTTATAATTAAAGGGTTAATATCATTGTTGCCGTTAATATTATTTCCTACCTTATATCCTACTTTGAAAATGTAACCATTTTCTTGAGTAACCCCTCAAACAAAAACACTTCAGCAGTTTTGTCCGGCCATCATACCGACCGAACTCGGTAGGCGTTGTAGGCTACATCGCACTAGTACTGATTGTAACTGATATGTGAATTGCTAAAAACATGTATATGCATCTTCGATATATCTTCGAAATGCAAGACACAGTTTGAGAAGGGAACGTCTAATTGGGCTAGGTCGATAAACATTTAGATCTATGAAGTATTTCAGCACACCACTCACAAATAAAAAAGGTAAAATAAGTAAAAGATGTAAGCACATGGTCCAATGCGGATATACTGTATATGTGGCGCTGTGTTGGGGGTATCCTCACTGTGTCGGCCCTCGTGCACATGGACCATCGAACCAACCGACTGGTATTTGCACTTTTGCACGTTTTAGACCTTGAACAAAAGGGTGACAACACAACTAGTATGTAGTACTAGAAAATCTGTACTACATCTAGTATAGGATCGAATGACTTGAAAACTTAATAAGTATTACTGTATTTTTTATAGTAGTACATAACTATTCATAACAACAGTGTCTATAACTTCAGAAGTACTCTTCAACTTCAACAATATCCCTATCTACAATACATACTTCCTATCTTCTGCTGCCATATCCATGTCCTTATAGGATCTGTGTGTTGGTAAAAATAAACCCTTTGTGTGTGTGTGTGTGTGTGTGTGTGTGTGTGATTCTGAATATGTGTGTGTGTGAAAACGCTTTAGACATCAAGAGGTAAACATCAGCAGAGCTCAAGCCCTCTCTCTCTCTCTCTCTCTCTCTCTCTCTCTCTCTCTCTCTCTCTCTCTCTCTCTCTCTCACACACACACACACACACACACACACGCACACACAAATAAGCACAAAAAAAAGCACACACATGCTTGCACAGAGAAATAAGCTCTCACACACACACAGACACACACACACACACACACACATGCTCACACGCAGGAACAAACTATATTCATATGAAAACACACACAAGCATATCAGAGGCCTCCTTCCTGCCGGCTCCTGTGTGCAGCCATAAATATATGCCCTGGATCGGTGGTGATTTAAACCTAGACACCAGAGAGTATAGTAAATTATGTGTGTACGAGGCTTCATCTCCTGCTTTTCTTAAGCACTTGCTTAATTGCCATCCTCACCTGAGCAATTGTATAATTTCCTTTATTTTTCTCCTCCTCTGCCCAGAATATGAGTCTATAATGAGCTGTGGGTGTCCCCCAAAGCAAAGCTTGGCGCCTTGAAATAGGTTTCACTAATTTACCAATTAGTCATGAGATACAATTAGTGCACAAGTTCCCTCAGTCCTCGGCCCCCACCACCGCCGGCCCCCCTCTACCCTCTCTTTGATTGTTCAATCTCTGCAGCGATCATCACTCTGTGGCTGGCCGGGTCCTCCGCCCGCCTCGCCTCTGCTCAGCCCGGGTACGAGAGTCAGGTCCCACCTGCACCATGGATATTACAACCACCATCACCTCACCACCCTGTCCCCCTCCCCCCCCCTTCCCAAATTCCTCTAAGGGGACTGTGCCAGAGAGTGGGCGGTTGTACACATGTGTGTGTGCATGTTTGTGTGTGTGTGTGTGTGTGTGTGTGTGTGTGTGTCCTACACAGTAGGTTCAGTTGCATCCATGTCTTGTGTTTGGTGTGATTGGTGAGTTATTATGTGTGTGTTAGAACTACCTACACATATATTGTGCCATTTTGTTATGTAGCCATTGTACAAAGAACATGCAAAGTGCGGTGACAAACAAAGAATAGGTTGCTACATATACCACAGCACTCGTAGACATATAGGATTTACTACTCCTATTCCTTTGATTCCGTTTGAGGTTTAACAAACTAATTATTAGCGCCACCCCGTGGAAGGATGTGGGACTGTAGTTATACCGAAAGTACAGAGGGCAGTGGCAGAGGCAATTACACTGAGCGTATAGTGTCCATCTGTCTTACTGTCTGCCTTTCAATCTCAGATATCATTCTGACAGCAACACTCTCCGGGGTCAGTAGAATAGATTAACACTTCATCTTCCTGTCCACACGGACAGAAGAAATCACATCTGGTTGGTTGGACACCTGCCTCCAGTAGTGTCTGAACTTTCTGCCTTTGTCAGTAAATCAGTATACATCGTTTAAAAAAAAAAGGCGCTTTATGCAAGCTGTAATAAACCTGTCCGCTGTCGGGACGCCGTATCTGTTTCGCCCTCAGGGAGCGAGCAATTAGCGAGAAATGCTGTAGACCCGAAGCGCCGCCTGGTGGCTTCATGACGAACAGCCGAGCTGTCGGTCCCGTGGATGACAGCTCGCCTGACACCTGACACAAGCATTTAGATTACGTTCATTTGTCATCTGTGAAGTTTTAAGAACCGTGTTTGTCGTCCGTGAAATGCCTTTGATTGTTGCTGTCGTTCTCTTTAGTTTGCTGTGTTTTCTTCCCCGCGTTCTTTCAGCTCTTCCTGTGTTCTCTGCTCCTCGTCTCTGTCTGTAGATCTTCCTCTCTGTCTTTTTCTTCCTTCCTTCGTTCCACTTCTATACTTATATGTATATATATATATACTTGTATGGTATATATATGTGTATATATATGGTATGTATATATTCACTCTGTGTCTGACACTTTCTCATTCTCACTCTCTCCATCTTTTACTGGGTGGGGCGGTTGAATCTCCCCCTCAGCAGGACCTGTGTGTGTGTGTGTGTGCGTGCGTGCGTGCGTGTGTGTGTGCGTGCTTGTG
>OMKI01009648.1:4942-22644 GCA_900302315.1 Phycis blennoides | reverse complement strand
CTTTTAACATTTTGGAATAGTCCTCACATTGCCGTGTGGTGATCCTTGTCTTCTCTTTCCACTGTTCAGGAGTACTGTTCAGGAGTAGCGCACCTGATTTCATTGTATTCTGTACAATGACAATGAAAGCTTTCTATTCTATGTAATTTGCTTTTATGTAGACACAAGTAAAGCTGCAAGGCATTTTGTGATCATTACATCAGAATGTGTTGGATTGAACAAGGCTATTGCCGGCTGTAATTGTGATTGTCTTCCGATGCAAGGCGGTTTTTATCTACTTCAACCCAGATCTCAATCAATGTATGTTTAACCAAACTGAAAACGCTAATATTGCATGCTGATAGCATTGAAGGATTACTTGCTAAGTTTGGGCGATGACACGATGCAAGGGTCTTAAGAAGGGTGGGATTCACAATACCATGAATTGTGGCAAGTCAGGTGACTTGGTTATAACTCAGTGCGGTTGTAAACATTCAAAGCAGGGATGTGCAATACATTTCAGTTATCTTATTGCTATTGGCTGAGAATGACTATCACAAAATGACCAGATGAGTTGCACTGATGCAACTTATTAATTAAGTTTCAATGATTCACATTTGTGGCAAAAATTCATATTCTGTTTCATTTTATTAGTTCCTATTTTCAGCAAGCCAACCTGTCTCAGGGAGATGACAGACATCAAAGTGGACAAATGTCACAGCGCAAGGCGTGTGATTTATCAGGCATAACTTTATTGTGGGGCCGGTATGGACAAAAAAAAAATTAAAGCATCAGATTCTGCCGTATATATTGTATTTATTATCTATCGTGAGATAATACAAAACAATACATTATTTCATGCAGTGATGCCACTCACAATTCTTAATAAACAATTCTAGACAAGACAACGCTGTTGAAACCATACTGTTTTAAGACAAATGGTCATTTGGTTGAATGTCTATCAACACTTCATACCGTGTGTGTGTGTGTGTGTGTGTGTGTGTACTGTTCCATCAGGTGTTTTGCTGTTGATGCTTTGAGGAGCCGCTGAGTGCCACTGCTGCTGTATGTGTGCTGCTGTGTCACCTGTCCATCACCGCCAGCCTGTAATGGGCTACAACTCCCAAAGAGTAGAACACACCGTCTCATTTTAACCCCGGTTCCAATCTCTGGACTCCCCAAGCACACAGGTGGGCATGGTAGCGGCTACTTGTCACCAGGGATACAAAACAAACGCCTAAATCTCCTGTTTCATTCAGTTATTTTTGCTGCCATCTAAAGGTTGAAATACAATGTCCACCTTTTATACCAAAGAAGGTACAAACACAGAGCTCTGGTTTGGGTACAAAAATCTCTTTCATGTAAAAGAAGGCACAATTTCACATGGTTTTGGCCAAGAAAAACATTTATAAAAAATGATTGAAACCAGGCGTGCATTTCGTCTGGCTTCATTGGAATGAAGTCAAATGATTCAACATACCAACAACCATATTTATCCATATTCTACCTCCAACGTAGTGTGATCCCTCCAGACCCATCACCTTCAGCCATAATTAGGTCTATAAATAATATGTTGCATAAAGGTTATTTTTGAAAGTTAAGGCAATCTTTAACATTTTTGAAGGTTAAGGCAATTGTGCTTCAGGACTTGGAGATAGGATGCCTATTTTGATTGTATCCAAGTCAACTTCAGAATGTATGGTGTTGTAACTTGGACTTGTCTTGTGTTTTAGAGTCACCATGTTTTGGAAGTTTGACCTCCACACCACGTCTCACATCGACACGCTGTTGGAGAAGGAAGATGTGACACTGACCGAAGTGATGGATGAGGAAGATGTCCTCCAGGAGTGCAAGGCTCAGAACCACAAGCTGGTGGACTTCCTGCTGAGGCCGCAGTGCATGGACGACCTGGTGACCTTCATCACACAGGAACCCAATGCTGATGTAGAGGAAAAGGTCAAATACAAGTAAGGCTGAATTCATGCATAGCATTCATGTTCTTGTGTGTGGCCTAATTGAATGCGAGCCGTGAGCATGAGTCACACGTTTTGCAGACTGGTTGTACCTACTCTTTTTCTTTTAAAAGTGTACATCAAAAGACGTCAAGTGTTGAAACGTGCGAGTTAATTCTCCAGGTACCCCAACATATCGTGTGAGCTGCTGACGTCAGACGTGGGTCAGATCAACGATCGCCTGGGGGAAGACGAGAGCCTCCTGATGAAACTGTACGGCTTTCTCCAAAACGAGCCCCCCCTGAATCCACTCCTGGCCAGCTTCTTCTCCAAAGTCCTCTCCATTCTTATTGGGCGCAAGCCAGAACAGGTACGAGCCCCGTCAGTGGCCAGGGCTAGCGACTGGAGGATGTCTGCGTGAGTGTGTGCATGCTTACTCACAACACCGCCTGTCCTTGAGACGGATTTAAGCAATATTAGACAATATTAGACGAGAGGATGTGCACCTCGGTGACGCTTACTGAACTCGGTGCAAGCGCCTCGCTACTAACCGCATCACTTTGGTGCCAATTATGATGGTAATGCACACCCTCGAGTGTAATATTGCGATTATACAACGGCTGACAACGCAATACAGTGTAATCAAAATGTAGTCGTATTGTGGGACCCTTCTCTCTCAAAGTAACACACTACTTGTGGGTTGTAAATCATCATATACATCTCGTAGACCAAACGAACGAGAACAACCTTATTGTTGTTCAATGTGTGTGTGTGTGTGTTTGTGTGCACGCGTTTCATTTCAGATTGTTGAGTTTCTGAGGAAGCGGGAAGACTTTGTGGACTTGGTTATCAAACACATCGGGACGTCGGCCATCATGGACCTGCTGCTCAGGATGCTGACTTGTATCGAGCCACAGCAGCTAAGACAGGATGTGCTTAATGTGAGTAGATCTTGTTTGTATGTAGTATGTGTAGCACATCCCATCATATTTATATTTATGAATGGTGAACACATCTTGACTCTGAAACGAAATACCAGAAAACACTACTTGATTCAAAATATGTTGCTAATATTGCAAATGCCATTGCTGCTTCGTGATTGTGCGATTTCATTATTTTCCATTCAGTGTTTTGTGATTTATGCATTTATTCTGACTGAAACTATACCTTAATTTCTCTTAAACACCCTCTTTTACATATCTCCCACTGCAGTGGTTGAATGAAGAGAAGGTAATTCAGAGGCTGGTGGACATGGTACAATCTAGTCAGGATGAAGACGTGAGTCATTTATTTAATAACTCATTTCGCACTGTTATTCATCCCCATGGAAATAATCAAAGAAGACCTTGTTGCACTGTTTTGATCACATGGCATGTCGTGTCATAAACATTGGAAGCAGCTGGTATCAGAGCTGCAACCATATTAAACATTTATAAACATACATATGACGTATAAACACATGTATGTTTATACATTATAAACATACATTTATGAAGTTGCCTCCAGTTCTGATGTTTTTCTTCATATTTTTTCCCAATTTATTTCTTCCACACGGCCCTTCTTGGCCTGAACAGAGACACTCCAATGCCTCCCAGTCTCTGTGTGAGATCATCAGACTAAGCAGAGATCAGATGTTCCAGGTTCAGGGCAGCTCTGATCCAGACCCCCTGCTGGCCACACTGGAGAAGTATGTGTTTGGTTATATAATAATAATAATAATAATGATAATAATAATAATACATTGCTTTTGCTTTGAAGTCTTTTTTTTTTTATAGAAATGTTACATTTGTGTGTAATAAAACTACTTCCATCTGCTATTCTTGATATCACCGCCCCCACAGCAATGTGCTTCGTCTCAACAAGAGGCAGCTTTTTATGATCCTGGTTGTAATGTAATTGTTTTGTGTACAGTCTGTACACTGTCAGAATAGATCTAATAGCACTGGCATGCATTTTTTTAATATACACCTTAATTTTTGAAGTATTTGTACTCTAGCATTTATACTATTTGTACTGAAGTATTTGTACTTGTCAATCACAGACACAGAAGTTGTGACTAGGTGAACTTGACCAAATACTTTGCGTTCAATGCCAAAGTAACATTCATGATACCAAAATAACTGGTGTGGAGAAAGTTATCTCATACGGATCTGTGTATTGTTTGTCTGTGATCCTCCTGTTGCCAAGTAAGGCGGTTGTTCCCGCGCCATTGTTCCATGTGTTCAGTGTCTTTTCAGCATCCTTTGTTTGCATTTCTTCTCATAAGGCAGGAAACCGTGGAGCAGCTGCTCTCTAACATCTTTGACAAGGAGAAGAATGAATCTGCTATTGTCAGCGTTATCCAGATCCTCCTTACGCTGTTTGAGACGAGGCGACCGGCGTAAGTCTGATGTCGATGATGATGATGATCTAGTTTTGTAGTCTGATAGCATGAAGGAGGTTCGGTTTCTGTGTTATAGGTGTGGAGTCTAATGGTGAATGATGTTGGGCTTTCTATGTCGTAGGTTTGAGGGCCACATGGATTGTCCTCCAGGAATGTCCCACCCTCTGTTCTCAGTCAACCACAGCATCCTGGAAGCTGTCAGACCCCGACTCAAGGACTTTCACCAGCTTTTACTTGAACCTCCCAAGGTACAAATGCAGACTATTCCAAAGATCGCTATTCAGTGTGTGGCAAACAGTTGTTGGCTTTGCTGGGGATGCTGATTTAGATTTAGAGCCAAGTATATACTGCGTAGTGAGACTTCCTGGATATTTCATGTACATTTAGTTAGCAGCCATTTACACCTCATGGCCAGAAGGCCCTTTGGCACATTGCCAGGATTGAATTGTAATACATGTAAGATGATGATAAAACTTTTCACACAAAATGGTTTTTAAATGTTACGTTGATTTTGTTATATATAGTTATATATTGGATATTAGTTGTATTCTTGTATGTGGCTTGCAACTAATGTGGGATGACTGGTAATAATGACTGGAATAGAGATGGCCAAAGTCCGACCGTTAGCTGCACTGTACCAACGTGTATGCACTGGTATTTATTTGAAACCCCAACAGAAAAACGTGATGAAGACGACGTGGGGGGTATTGGACCCTCCAGTAGGCAACACCAGGCTGAACGTGGTCAGACTGGTGGCCAGCCTCCTGCAGAGCAACACGCACACCATCAACACAGAGCTCATCAACCTAAACACCTTAGGAGTCATATTAGTAAGTAGCCAACGTTTGAAAGCTCCTTATTTTCCACAGATCCTAACGGGTAGATGGGTAGGTGGACGAGATGTGTTGGTGCCCCAACATAAATATTTATAATAACTCTTTTGTGTCATAGTAATAATGGATGCATTCTGAACACTGTCCCTCTTTGTGTTTCTCTCCAGGACATGTATTTCAAGTACATTTGGAACAACTTCCTCCATATCCAGGTAGAGATCTGTACAGCCATGATCCTGGCCATGCCCCCAGCCCCAACCCTCAACCCTAATGGCCAGACAGATGCAGAGCAGGACTATGCCAGGGAAAGCCTCCTCATCAAACATGTAAGTCTCTGACTTGTAGCTGTGGCAAGTGACTATAACTACATTTCACTCTCATAATAGAATCATTGAATCAGTGGCCCCTTCAGGGACAAATTTAATATTTATAATTGAATTTTGATGTTTTCTCCTTCCCTTTCCAACACATTTTCCTATTTTTATACAGTGGCTGATATTACATGTTGATGATAAATTAAGATCTATATTTGAGAAGACCTATCTTGACAATATCATGGCAACTATTACTAGTTTACCAGTCAATCCTGTTCATGTACACGTGGAACCTGGTGTCTCTAATTTCTATAATAACCATTTTATCTAGCAGTTGTGCTCTACTGTCTACTGTATGAATTAACATTTTTATTTGGTTTTAATTCAATTTGATTCCAATTGGGACCAGTGTGCAGATCAACTCCAAAAATACCATCCAATAACTTGTATACATCGCTTGACCCAACGTTGTTTTCTCTGTCACAGCTGTTTGAAAAATGCCAGTTTATACAGAGAATTCTGGACGCATGGACCTCCAATGAAAAGGAACAGTGAGTGTGTGTGTGTGCGTGTGTGTCTGCATCAATTAAACAGTTGGCAATTTTAATTAGCAATCAGTGAATGGGTAAATTGAAAACTGGCTATTTATTCTAATGGCAGGTTTGATCACAAAACATGTCTATATACAATTAGGTCTCATCTCTGAATTTAATTAAAATAATTATCATCTTCTCTGACCCTACATCAGGATGGCCATGAAGACTTTATTAATCTGAAAGATTCAGTGTGGCACCCACAAGCTGGGCATCACTACAGATCTCCCAGCTGACCTCTTGAGATATTTGGTTCCAGGAAATAACCTCATGTATATTTTGTGCCTTGTGATGACTGGGTTTTATAAATCACTGTAAATAGACTCTTCCTGAGTACTTAAATAATTGATGAAATGTAATGGTTAGGTCTAGGTTTGCTAGAAACTTTATTTCCAAGTGCAATGACTAAAGAGGTTACCTTCACTAACAAAGGTGTGTGTGCGTGTGCGTGTGTGTGTGTGTGTGCGCGTGTGCGTGTGTCTTTTCTATTGCAGAGCGGAAGGGGGTCGTCGGCGAGGCTACATGGGCCACCTGACCAGAATATCTAACTCTATAGTTCATAACTGTGACAAGGGCCCAAACGGGCCGCAGATTCAACATATTATCTCTGGTATGGACCTTTCCCTCATCTCCGCTTCAACTTATCTCCCAACGGACATCCAACCGTGTTCCTGTCTAGCGTTGACTGTTGGCTCTGGAGCCAGTGGCTCTGGACTCTCTGGACTCTTGAGTTGTTTAGTTATTCATAATACCAGGATCATGACTAGGAGGCTAGCTGCTGCGTTTTTGCTCCCAGATAAAGTTCTGGTACTTTGGCTACTGTGACTTTTTACCGAGTGTGCCATCTGATGGTATTGTATGGTGTTATGGCACAATGTTATTCAGTGAAAAGTATTCAATGCAAACCATTTGAGCCACAGCCCCTGTCAAGTACTACTGTCAGGGGTATTGTACATGGTGAAGATTTCCAGTTTCCAAAACACTGGTAATATGTGCATCTACATGGGGCTGCGTCTCTTCTAGGCGGTTCATAATTCATTGTGACGGAGAAACTGAAACCAGGTTCTGCACAAGAACCCGCCCGAACAGGGTTTCATTTCTTCATGACTCAAACTCTGTGTTTTGCATGCCGTGTGCGTTTCCCTGCAGAGCTCCCAGAGGAAGACAGAGAGAGATGGGAGTCCTTCATCTCTGGCCAGCTGTCAGACACAAACAAGAGGAACACTGTTGACCTGGTAAGATGTGCAACTTTGGCCTGTAAAATGCATCATACCACATTGGTAGAGTGGAACGCGCATTGAACATCTTGATTTCAAGACGTGTATGGCCCTGTGCTTTCAAACCGCTTGGAAGTTGCCATGTTTTCACTGTCGCAATCCGAGCTTCGGGTTTACCGTTCAGACGGCTATGAAAAATAAATGCTCAGTGAAGTACTCTCTTTTCCCTGCTCATGGACATTCGTGCAGAGCATTTGGAGCATTTGAGGAAGAAGCGACTAAAGCTGTGTTTGTTATGCAGGTGAACATGCACCACATCCACTCGTCCAGTGACGATGAGGTGGACTTTAAAGACACTAGCTTTCACCAGGACTCCTCTCTACAACAAGTAAGATGCACATATGCAAGCGTGCACACGAATATATATCTATATATATGTGTGTGCGTGTGTGTGTATGTATATGCATACATGCATGCAGACATACATACATGCATACAACAATCCTCTATTACAATACTGATATATAATTTTGTGTATTCCTTTATCATGCACCTGTCACCTATTATACCAGCAAATGTGCCAGTACATTTGATAGTATTATTCTAAATTGGTTGACATTCTTGGTGTAGCTGGTTTTCTTAAAGCATGAAAAGTAACGTGTCCAGTTGGAACGCTCAAAGGGGTTCCCTGCATTCACACTGAACCTGTGATATGTACTAAAGTTTACAATTAAATCCAAGCTATTTTTCTTACTAACACATTGGGGGCATTTTGGCATCTGACCTTTCCGTGCTTGGTATGTTGAGCTTTCTTCTAAACCCATGGGACTAGCCCTCTATATGTAATACATTTTCAAGTACACGTCTGTCATCTCCTGCATTACATATTCAGTTTCAGCTTTGTGTAGCGCTAAGACTATATCATTACCGTTGGTCCTGGGCTTTGCCAGGCCTTTTCTGATTATCAGATGCAACAAATGACGTCCAATTTTATTGAGCAGTTCGGCTTCAATGACGAAGAGTTTGCTGACCAGGACGATGTCGTGGAGTGAGTACTCATCCTGCATGGCTAAACCTGCCCTCTGATCGCTGCTGTCACAAGAAAAGGGACGGCATACTTGTCAGAACGCATTGGGAAAGGGTTCCCCGCTCAAATTGGGCCTTCGCCATGGTTATTGCTTCCAGATTTCCATCACATACAGGGCTTGTACATGACGACGTGATGGCCGCCTCCATTTTTTAAGCATTAGAATGTTATGTAGTAATGACTAGTAATGGGTTTTTTTAGGACCGTTTAGTAATTAATGGTGAAGAAATCTGCCTCCCGTGAATTGGGAATGTCACGGTTAATTGCTGTTTAGTAATTAAACGTGAAATGATTTCTCAGCCATTTTCATTTCGTATGCAAGAAAATTAGCTAGAAAACTGTTTTTCATTAGCATAGGTAATGCTAGGTTTACGTTGATTTAGGCTTTTACAGTACTAAAACTCTTCGAGTGCTCTTAAAGAGTATGCCAACAAAAAATCCCAAGATGCGTTATGATGTACAAGTCCTGTAGGTTGAGGAGCATTTGTCTATACATAAATGGATTTTTAAAAGACATAAGGAGTGTAAACCGTACGCAAAAGTCACAGTTCGGTACATACCTTGGTTTTTAAATCACGATTCGGCCCGATGTCGGTACAGCGTAAATTGTATTAATTAAGATAAAAATATCCAGGTAAACGACAATTCATGTGTTGACGATTGAGTATGCCGTCCCTTTCTTTCCTTCATAAACCTAGCTAATGGCTATGGGTATAGTCGCTGTTTGTGTTGTGGGTTCTAATGAGAGACTAATAACTTTCGATTCAAATATCTATAGCTGTATCTGTTGAGCTAAATGTAGTCTCTTTGAGCCTGTTTCTTTACTCTATTTAGACCTCAAGTGTAGAACTTTTACTTGCTTTCATGACAATCCTTGACTAGTTTTATATTCAGAACGGCGTCACAGGTCTCTGAATTGGTGAACAGATTCGAAGTCCAGCTTTGTCTGTATAAAGCTGCCATGCATTTTCCATGTGGTTTTTAAGTTGACCAAGATAAGACATTTGTCTCATTGGAAACTTGTCATGAATGCACAATGACTGCAGGTGATTGGTGGCTTACATCAATTGAAAGGGGGGGGGGGGCATATTCCAGCCAATCCAATGTATCCATCCTTATAGTTGATGCTGGGTGTGATGGGTAAATGGCCTTGCTGACCATCGCTGTGCAGACCTTGATACTTGGACAAACCATTTTTACCTTTTAATCTATTCCTGGCCCTCACTCGCGTCCTCATTAGAAGGGATCAGCTCCTGCTGGGACAACCTCGTGCTCGTGGCTGCTTCTTTTTAAGAGGATGCTAATAAGCTTAACTCCTTTGCTATTAGCTAAATAACCATTTGATTTGCACCTATTTTGACTAGTCTTAATCCTCACCTTTTAGTGCAGTTTGTCCCTAGAGTAAAGACTGTTGGTGTGAGAACACTAGTTTTGATTGATTTACACTTCCAGTGGCCGTCTTTTATTTTATTTATTTATTTATTTTATTAAGATTACCAGATACTGGGACAACTAGGACAAGCCTCTCAACTGTATGTTTAGGTTGAGAGGCTTGTCTTTTTAAGAAATTTGCAACATACTCACCTATATTAACTGAATACCTACAATTATAATTATCCAATCATCTACCTAAACTGACATAATTTGTACTTCCTTAAATTTGTTAATTTCTAAAGTAGCGTACCTTATTCCATATAACTTTTGGTCTTTCAACCTTAATGGCCTATTCAAGTTTTAGTTCTAGTGCAGAGCCCACTAGCCAATCATAATGGACAGGGGCTGGATTTGTTGGAATACTAGTAGGGAAATGAATGTGCTGGGAGTGGGACCTGTTTTTTGTGTGTGCGTCTTAATACGGTCATATGCAGCAGAAATCTGTGTACTTCAAAACGTGATTTACAAATTTGAGTTCTGAGGTCAAGCAATGGCGGTATCTGGTTTGATCTGTGCTGGTTGTCGTCAGCCAAAGCATAAAATCCCATTGTGTGGATTCTTGTTGCACTTTGGAGTTCAGATGACTGATGGTTGTTTCCTCAAATGCATTATTGGACATTTAATACTGGAGTCGGTATGTTGTCATGTGTGTTTTTATGCCTAACGTTTCTAACTAAACTAAACTCTGTTCTCTTTAACATTTCAGTATTCCCTTTGATAGAATATCAGACATCAGTTTTTCACTGAATACAAATGAAAGTGTAAGTATTGATATTATGGATCATTATATGTAGGAAAGTTGATGGCATTGAATGAACTTTTTTTTTTGTTCAATTATCACTGCTGTGTACTATAAGTAAGGTAATTTACCTTTTCAACTCCGGTGGAGGGAAAATAACATCTTATTTTTACATGAATGATGTCGAGGTAAAATAGTCTCAGCCATTGTAACACAAGACCTCGTTTTGTTGTCTTCATCTGGTACTGTGGAATATGGCCTGGTTCACCTAGCCTACACACTCGCCGTCTGCCTCTTGTCAAACTGACAACCCTGTCCAATTGGTAATTGTTAGTGAAAAAAGTGCTTCAAACACAGTAAGCTAACAGTTTGGCTGTGTGACGGGTGTTTTCCCACACATCATCTGTCGCTATAGCCGTCTACTGCACAACTGACGTTATAAAGCGGCCATTATCGGAGGCTACTGGCTGCGTTGTCGAGCCCTACTTAAGATAGTTCATCAAAGAAGCACTGTCCATGTTTCTGTCAGTGAAGTGAGTGGTATGTGTGGTCTATAACAGTGGGACCACCTGTTTGTTGTTCCCAGGCCAACATAGCATTGTTTGAGGCACGGTGCAAGGAGAAGATCCAGCAGTTTGAAGAGGCTGGCTCTGACGAAGAAGACATCTGGGATGAAAAAGATGTCTCTTTCGCTCCGGACGCACAGAGACGCCCCAGGTCTTGCACACGTCTTATGGACTCTTTATGGCTGCTTATGGCATTTATTCATTTACTTTGCAAAAGACTAGCCCAAGCTATAATGCGTTAGGGTGATTACCTTTCAACACAGCAATTAGTGCAGGGGTGGGTGTTAGGCCACCGACACCCAGGTGCTGTTGTCGGAAATACCAAGAGCTGCCCTGCTAAGTGTGTGTGTGTGTGTGCATGCGTATGTGTGTGTGTGTGCATGCGTATGTGTGTGCGTGTGCGTGTGCGTGTGTGTGTGTGCGTTAAACAGGAGTTCTGGCAGCACAGACAGTGAGGAGAGCACGGACTCTGAGGAGGAGGATGTGAAGAGGGATCCCTTTGAAGTCCCCGGGCTCAGCACTGATGACAGAATGGATGTCGATACAGGTACATATCACACTCACTTCTTACTGATGTAGACACAGGTACACATCACACTCACTTCTTACTGATGTAGACACAGGTACACATCACACTCACTTCTTACTGATGTAGACACAGGTACACTTCACACTGCTTAAGGCAGAGCCAGCATGGCTATTTCCAATCCAAGGGCACTGTTTTTCACAAGCGCCTATGCCACCTCGGCCCCATTTATGTAGTTTTTCCGAATCAGACCCAACCGAGAACTCGGATCAGGACCAATAACATCAAATGCCCCCCCCCCCCTATTCAGAGGTCTTTTTTTAACCTAACGTTTTTAACGGTTATAGCTTTTTTATTTAATTGTTGGGTAGTTTGGGTGGATCAACCCCAAGAGCTGGCCGTACCTTTTTTCAGGCCCCGTGTGGACGGCAAACTTTGAAGACATCCCCATGGACACCGGCAACTCCACCGCACCCGCCTCCAGCCCCATCAGCTCTTCCTCATCCCCCCCCTCTTCCTCCGTAGCAGTGGTCCCCGGCGCGGCCTGGAGCAGTCCCCCCGCGCCCTCCAACTCTGAAACGAGCTGGGCCGACTTTTCAAACTTCCCCCACCTCAGGTAGGCTCCCCGGTTCTACGCGCGCTGCTCGATATACAGAGGATCACTGTGGCGCCTGGGGCCGCCGCGGTCACCGGACGCCATTGATTACGTCGCCGTGTGCTTTTGCAAAGCCGGCTCGCTTGTCTTTGAGGTAACGCTTCCCTACACGTTGCTGCCAAACGTAATTGCTGCGTGCGTGATGGGAATGGCTTTCTGCCCAACTTGTTGGTTGGCTTGAATGTTATTTGGAGTTGCATTGCTTACTTCAACAAGTGATGCTTTTGATGCCAGTTTTCCACTTTTTATACAATGTCCTCATTTTGGATGTCAATATCAATGTTTTGGTTGAAAATATAATGCATAAATGAATCGATTCACTCTGTTAAAGGATCCGTAGGTGGAACAATCCCAGGTAGCAGCCCTTGTAATCACCAATGCTAAGTACAGTCGTAATTGTTTACTTAGTTATGTAACTAATTGGTATGCTTTCCTCTTCAAAGTCCCAAAGACCCCCTGAGATGCAACTCTCCTGTAGCCATGGAAACCAGTGTGGAGACAATGGACCCGCTGGGAGTCAACGCACCCATGCAACCCGAAGGTGAACCATCAAGCAAACACTTGCCTTCAAAAGCACAGGGCCGGCACCAAACATGCCTGCTCTGTCCACCCTTCAAGGCATTGACGTTCATTTAATGGCAAAGGCTATTACCAGAAACATCCACGCTGTTGGGTTACGGTGTGAATCTTGACTCTTGATGTCACGGTCACACACATACACTAGGGTGCGGATCGGGCCGGAATTTTCTATCCGAGCCCGGCCCGCGTCCGACAGAACAGTGACCGAACCAGCCCCGAGACAGGCATCAAGCTTTTTATGTCCGAACCCGACACAGTTAGTCTATTTTTTATTGTACGCCTGTGTTTATGAAAGCCCGCCTTTATTAAGCAACTGCAAGGCATTTGGAAATGTCAACAAACAGATAAGTGCAACATGCGCGGGTAAATTGAAAATTTCAAATCGCACAGATGTGACCGAGCCCGACCCGAACCCGAGCATAATTTCTAAATATTGTCCGAACCCGACCCGGCCCATCGGTTACCGCCGGGTCCTGTCGGGCTCGGGTCGGGTATCCATCCTCTAACGCACACACACGCACGCACACACGCACGCACACACGCACACACGCACACACACACCATTATTCCAGATGAAGTGACCCCGTTGCTCCTCCCCTCCCTGGCAGAGTGTGACGGGTGGTCGGGGGCGGTCCAGGGCCCGCTGTCCTCACCCGCCCACAGGCTCGGCAGTGCCGAGCCAGAGGAGGCGGCGGCAGCGGCGTCCGGCGAGCAGCGCAGCGTAACGGAGACGGTGATCAACGGCTCCATGAAGGAAACGCTCAGCCTCACCGTGGACGCCAAGACGGAGACCGCCGTCTTCAAGAGGTTAGCTGCGCGGTGTGCACTCAAACGGGGGCGCTTCAGGAGGGTTAGAGGTGTGTGTTCATGCACAGGTGGCTTCATGCGCACTAAAGGGCATCTAAACCCCCCCCGCCCAGGTAACCCAGATCTTAGGTTGATAAGGGCTGTCTTGGTATCTAGTGTGCATGGTTAGAATAGTCTTAACGTTTGCATTGGTCAATACACAAACTGTGGATTTTTTTTTCGTTCTCTGGATTGTTAGGTGAACTGGGAAGGATTATTATTGTTATTATTATTATTATTATATTGATTTCCACACTAGCTTTATCTTTCCAGCAGTAAAGGGCGTTGAATTGTTTCAAAGAAATGACCTGAGGCCTGCTCTGTCAGATATTTCGAAGTACAGATTTGTTTTCTCTCATGACTAGAATACATTGAACTTAGTAAGTACATTTCAGCCCCAAGCTTTGAGTTCAACCTGAGGTAAAACGATCATCCTTCCTAGGTAACTAGCCTAATCACCACACGATATTTCTGTGTCAATCATTTCCAGTCCTGTTGGAATGTGTTAAAGTCTTCCATGAGTAGTAGTCGATGCTTTTTACAAACCTTTCAATACACAGTAGAATCCTATGGGCTGTTTGTTTGTTGTTCAGGATCACAGCTGAACGTGGTGATGGATTGTACTGGGACGCCCATACACACATTTTAGAAAATATGCGTATTTCTTTGGCACCTGTCTGAGGGGCCGGCATGGCGGCAAGTAGCAGGTGCAGAGGTGAAAGGTGACGGAGGGGTCACGCCGGACCACTAGCAGCATTTCTTTAGGTGGATGCAGAGGTGAAAGGTGACGGAGGGGTCACGCCGGACCACTAGCAGCATTTCTTTAGGTGGATGATGTGTTTGCCGTTGAAGGGGGAGACTGGCTCAAGAGAGTGGCGGGCGATGACGTTTGCCGCACAACCTGTGGCAAGTGACCTCGCCTGCCACTAAATCAAGCAAATGACTCAGAAATGACAAAACCTGTGTTTCACCAAGGTGTGCTGTCCCTGCACTTAGGCCAATTCAAGAATATCCAAATGCAGAAAGCTACCTATAGGTATAGATGTATGTAGAAGTGTATATAAAAAAATTAAAAAAATCTCAGCGCTTCATTGGTACTTAACAATCCCAGTAGGAAACAGTGACTGTCCACACCCAACACTCACAGGGCAAGGATACCAATCGAGATGCCAACATTGGGGAAGCTCCACATTTGAACCGGCTTCATGTGACTTGTCTGTTTTTGCCATTTCCATTGAGTGTCTTTAACCTGAATTCCAATTCAACAAAGATAACTCTAGAAACCATAACTCAGTCTGTCTCTCTCTGCATCCTCCCCCCTCCCCCCTCCCCCCAAGTTGCTGATGCTGTGTCTAGTTACGTGTGAGCCATTAACAACTTCTGTCGTAAGACCTGAACGATTGACTGTTGACTGACATTTACAAGCCCAGCTTCCTCTCCTCTTCTTCTTTCTATCCCTCTCTCTCTCTCTCTCTGTCTCTCGCTGTGCGTTGTGGGTGTGGTGCTCTTCCTCAGGGTGTTGAAATCATATCGGTATGTACAGCCCCTCTGAGACCAACCTGCAGCTCTGGTGTCTTGTTGTAACGTCTACATCAAACCCTCCCTCCCCCCCTTCGTTTTGATTTTCTGCTCATCTCTCCCTCCATACTGCATGTCTTTCTACCAGGTGTGTCTTTTTCCATCTAACACGGGATGTGAAAATCCTATTGGTCCCCCGCAGAGTCCTACTGATGAGTTAATTGGTCAATTCAATGAATGAATGAATTCTGATTCGGAAGTACGTTCGACCCGTTTTTATATCGATTATCAATTTTTGGGTTAATATTGAACAGTGGAAATTGTTCCTTTTTTTTTTTGCTAGCTTTAATCTTTTTCCAGTGTTGTGTTTAACGTAGTGACTAAACAGACTCACGTCGGTAAGATGATTTGATGATGCTTGGATTTCATCGTGTGCCGATGCTTTGTCCGTTAGGGTGAACGCTGTTCTTCATGACACTCACTTGAGCTGATGGCGTTTTGATTGAATTAAACACACAGGGAGAGGAAGAGACGGGTCTCCATTACGATGCGTGAACAAAGTGTTCACTCAGGCGTCTCTAGAGCTTTTTCAATTGAAGGCGTTGTTTGTAGTTCACTACTTAGTGATTCTTTCACTCTCATTCCACCTGGTGTTAAATCCCAGGAGGTTTTTGATCACATCTGAAAATGGTGAAGTTGTCAGGTTCTACAAAATAGCACATTCACCCCCCCCCCTCCCAGGGACAGCACCATTGCTGGTGAAACACAAGTTATACCAGGTATTGTTTCTTAGTTAGCGCTTAGTTATCGTTGTTCTGTTTTGAATTGGGGCCAATGAATTCACGCGATTAGCGCGTGAAACAAACCACTCCAGAGAGCTGATCCAGCGTCCTTTCGGGCTTCAGCCAGTTTATAAGGTGGCGCTGTTCATGCAAAGCGAGAAGACTGGACAGCTGGCGCTGTGAAATGTTGGACCAGTCAAACCACGACGGCCTGACTCGTTACTATCCCCGGCCCCCGAGGGACAAAGAAAGGGCCTCCCCCCGAGACAACGCCACATTCCTTATGATTTGCTGAACATTCAGGACGTTTGCACTGCACCTTCCTTGTTTAGTGGTCAAGCTTCCATCGTCAACGCCCCCATTGTTTACCTCTTGTTTTACACTTACGAAATCCATTCCTCCATCCACGGCATGCGTCTTCACTCACCGTCTGTCGTGTGCGTTTTTTTTTTATGGGTTCTTTGTCTCCGCGTTCGGTGTGTGTGCCTCCTGTGTGTGCGCCCCAAAGGGGCCTTCGCGCTCCGCCGCGACGCCCACGCTAACCCGCCGCTGGCGCTCGTTGCAGTGATGAAGAGAAGGCCGCTTGTCCGGAGGACAAGTACTCTGTAGCAGCGGATTGTGATCCGGAGAGAACGGGCCCCAACCCCGCCGCCGCCGCCGCCGCCACCACCGCCACCACCACCACCACCACCTCAGCCGCCTGTCCCAAAAGCAGGTCGGTCCCCCGCGCTCTTGCACCAAACACCTGTTGTTTTGTTGGGTGTCCACCAGAGGGCACTGCTGCCCACCCGTCCTGAGTGTGGCTCATTTCTTTCTTCGGTCATGGCGGCGTGGCCACATGTGTCTGATCTTTATTCATTGGCTGTGGGGTTTTTTTTCCCATTCTTGTCCAATCTGTCAGCGTGGACAGGAGTTGGGCCCCTGCTGAGGTTCCCAACGGCCCTTCGGAGACGGCAGCTGTAGAGGAGCCAAAGTAAGTCCAGGACTGTGGACCGCATGCCTCCTTGGAGATTTGAGTACAATAAAGAAATGACACATTGTTGCGCAGGCAGTGAACGTATGGAAATAATGACAGAAAATGTTGTCTGTCGGTATGCATCGAGACAAAAGTACTTTCAGAAACGTGCACAGCTTTGCCTGCAGCATAGTACCAAGAGCCATCTGCACAGAAACTCTATGCTTTTGAAAGGAGACCCAAACCTATAGCTCACAGTCCAGTCAGACTTTTCTTTAGTATGTAATGTGTATTTAATGAGAAACTGTTCACTAGTGTTACATCATCCCTTGATGGAATTGCAGAATTGGTGTATAACACATTCCCGCATTTCTGTGACTCCTTACTCGGGTCCGAAGGCAGGATCCCAGCACGGTGTCCTCGGAAGTAGATGTAAAAGGACCAGCATGAGGAATGCGTGTCCCCAGAGCAGCCCCGTTCCTGCTAACCTGGCCAATCGGACACCTGCTCCCAGAACACACAAACCAAGAGACATCACCAGGACCAGCAATACTTCCATAGGCTCAGCCCAGAGAGAGGGCAAGAGAGAGAGCGAGAGAGACACACACACACACACACACACACACACACACACACACACACACACACACACACACACCGTGGCAGAAGTCTAATGTTGGAAGTCGAGGCTGACCAATTAAATACCATTACATGATATACTTCAGGTGGCGGCACTGTGTCCAA
>OMKI01009620.1:4216-20458 GCA_900302315.1 Phycis blennoides | reverse complement strand
ACACACACATACACACATACAACCGCACACACACACACACACACACACACAGACACACACACAGACACACGCACGCACACACACACACACGTGTGCACCAGTGTGATTGTAGTTAACTGAATCTGAAATCAACAAAAAACTGAAAAACTGATTGAAAAAAGCAATTCGTTAAATATGAAACTGACCTTGCAGAAAAAAGTAAAACTAAGTGAAACCGAAAGACAGGACTTAAATCGTAACCAAAGAGAAACTCGTCGTGGTTCTCTTTGGTTACTGATACTGTTAATAACTGGAAGGCAAGTATTAACAATTTCAGTTTTCTTGTTTACCTTTTCACCAAACAAAAAGCGAGACATGTGGGAGGCTGGCTCTTCATCCTGGTCTCCAGTGCCCTGATACCAGTGTCTGGTCCAGCATCCTAAGCATTTGTTGGGAGAATGTTCTCAGTCTGTGGAGAGCGTGTGTCTCCACTCAGAAACAGCATGGACACTTGTCCCATGCCCTATAGCCACTGAGATGTTCATCTCAGCAAAGAGTCTCTTCAAAAATCCCCAATTAATGGTTGTAATTAGTAACTAGTGTCATTTTAGTGAGAAACTGAAATGAGAAATTAGTTGCAGTGTACAAAATCAGCAAATATCTGTTAACTTGTCTTCAACACGCCTCAATACACCTTATGTGGAGAGGATATGTTCAATTTTCTTTCATAATATTACATAAATATATACAAAATATACAGTATATACATAATATGTTGAGCATAGTGTGATAAAAGTATAGCGTATCCTGCCCTATCCTGATGAGCTGCGTGTAGACATGATACAAGACCTGAATATTTTCTGCAGAAGTAAACAAATATGAACTGTTTTTGTTCTTTTTGACTTGTTTCTTTTCCTCACCAAAGCAGCTCTGCGTTAGAAGTTACAACCATCTCCATGGGAGACCAATGAGAGTCCTGAGATAAATATCTTAATGGATAGAGCACCACATGGGACAAGGCTGACTGGAAGATAGTGCTCCTCAAGATAAACCAGAAGCAAGGTTATTATAGTTTTGAATTTTTCATTATCATTATTCTTTTGTTTTGACTTTTTGTTTTCAAATTCAGTTCAGTTTTAATTAGTTTTCAATGTTAGTTTATGTGTTTTTTATGAAAATGCTTAGTTTTAATTTAGTTTTTATTAGTTTCAGCATAAGTTTATATTTTTTTAATATGGGGTATTTGTCAAGGGCGAGATTCAAAAAGGTGATAAAAAATGGTTTGTAATAAAAACGAAACAAAAGTGTGGACTGAAACTGGCCCAGCCAAAGTACCAGAAGGTAGATTTCACATCCACCCAAAATACAAGATGACTGCTCCTACCCAATGAGGGCCTGGGCAGACTGCACACAGGAAGAAGGTAAGAAGACAGGTGGGCCATCCAATCACTGGATGGTGCTTTGGATCAGATTGGTCCACATGGGACAGCCACAGATCCCAGATTTAGTTTTTGTCAAAGCATTTGTCTATTGATTGCTGTTGAGAAAAATAATTTAAACAAATATTACAAAAAAATGCTTCTAAAATAAAATGCCTAAACTAGCTTTAAGTTTGAAAGATTTTGGACATTCAACAGACTCTGAAACACTCCGGCACTCAAAAAATGACAGCGATGTGACGCTGGGAAACTGACTCAGAAACCACACACACACACACACACACACACACACACACACACACACACACACACACACACACACACACACACACGCCTCAAATGTCCATTTCATAAAAGAATGAGATATTGATTCCATACAGATGTGGGCATGTCTGGGCTGTAACATTATGACTTGGGGGGTAATCTCTGGCCAAGGGAAAGGAACTCATCATTAGTCATGAGTCCCTCTCTCCCCATCCGCGGTCGTCTCTCCACTGCAGCAATGTTTTTGTTGTTGCTTTAAAGTGGATTACACACTGACATAATCAGTGTCATTTAATTCCACAAAGCAAGATTTTTCCCCCAGTGGTCGATTGCTATCTATCCATGTGTATGTTTCAGAAGATAATGTCATGAATGGTTTTTTCCTTCTAATGAATAATGAATGGAATAGCATCCCTGAGCTCTCCCTCCTCCTGCATTGTAACCTGACTCCATGTTCCACATCCAGCCAGCATTAATAATTGCATTAAGTGGTCGCTCGGCACCCAGTGCTCACAGGCCGGCGCGCCGCTTCCTTAAGAAGCATAAAAACACATTGAAATCAAGGGCAGTTGCACCCAGACAGCGCCTTTATCTGCCACTGTGGGCAATCCTACCAATCTGTGTGCCTTTCAAAAGGACGAGGGGGATGATGGAAGTCTGTGCGCTTCTATCACACGGAATACTAACCAGCCTGCCTTGCTCCAGAGCCGGGGAGACGCGGGTCCTGCACCTCCCTCCCTCCCTCCCTC
Organism: Phycis blennoides; assembly: GCA_900302315.1. Taxonomy (NCBI): domain Eukaryota; kingdom Metazoa; phylum Chordata; class Actinopteri; order Gadiformes; family Phycidae; genus Phycis; species Phycis blennoides. The sequence continues at coordinate 18,027 of OMKI01009620.1, read as the reverse complement.
CCTCCTTCCCTCCCTCCCTCCCTGAAGGGAGCCCTTTTTCAACTCGCTTTAATGTGGATGAAAACAGCGGTGTTGCGCCAGCGGATTTCGAGGATATCTGTTCAGCTGAACGGACAGCCGTGTGGATGGGGGGGGGGGGGGGGGGGGGGGGGGGGGGGGGGCAGAGGGAGAGGGGGGTGTCCTCTAAACTCTGCAGATGTTCTGTGGACTTCTGTGGGGAAACCGACTAAATTTGCCCTGGAACACTGGGAGGAGATATGGTGGTTTCTGGGGACCACGAGGCAGGGTTAATTAAATCCCGATATCGATGGTTGGTTTTTATTAGCATTTGTTCGTCGCTGGATAAACCCTGCAGCTCTGCAGCATGCAGCATAGTTTTTATCCCCTCTTCCCTTTCAACGAGCACACTGTTCAATTCCAAACGTCAAAGTTTCCTACCAATGCTGTTACTGATTGTGTGTGTGTGTGTGTGTGTGTGTGTGTGTGTGTGTGTGTGTGTGTGTGTGTGTGTGTGTGTGTGTGTGTGTTCCTTGTGTTTTGATAGCTGACTGCGTGTGCTGTGTGTATGAGAGAGAGAGAGAGAGAGAGAGAGAGAGAGAGAGAGAGAGAGAGAGAAGCCTGGCTGTAAACTGGACTCAAAGGGAACCCGGGAAGTTCATTAGAACCACTTCTGTTCCTGAACAAAAGCGGTTCTGTGGATTATAATTGATTCTTATGTTGGCACACACAGCTCTCCTTTAATGAATAATTACCTTTTATAGGAACTAAGAGAAGGCCTATTTACTTACCTTTAGATTTCCTTACTTTTTTATAATGGCCTTCTAATTACCTCTTGTTAAGAGTTGTTCTTTAGTCATGTGTCAGAGCAAGACATTACCTACCAGCCAATTACCCTTCTTGCATATTATAATGCAGGAAAGGAAGCAACAACATCTATAAAAATAACGTTGACAACTGATTGAAATGACACTTTATGATTCAAATGATATGGCAGAGAAGTTATTGTAATGAATATTGTCACGTGCCAGGAAGTACAAGTTATTGTAAGCTGTGAGTATGAGTAATAGAAGTTCTACTGTGAAACCCATTTCACGATCGCCCTTTATGTATCTGTATGGTATCAATTTCTTCATTTTCTTATGGAAACTCATAAGCCATGTTATTGTGAGCCTTCACATTGAACCTCTGGCACTCAGATATTGAATTGGATTGAAATTGGATAATCCTGCCTTTGAGATGAACTCATAGCATAACTCTTCCATTGGGCAGATATCTTGCTATCAGATTGCGCTGAAACTTTGCAGCCAGCATCCTTAATAGTGTGTGATCCGTTCAAAGAGTCCTGAGCTGCACAGTTACCAACCACCTCTTCTCTTTATTAGCCAAGTCATTCTCTGTTTATAAGTTAAATAGTCACACACTGTTTATTAGCTATGGAGTTACTGATTATTTATTAGCCACATAGTAATTTACTCACTTGCCAATTGTATTGGTGAATAGGACTTGTACATCAGAATGCATCATGGGATTTCTTTGTTAGCAATACTTCGCCGTTTTGTGATGACTCGAGAGATTTGCAGTACCTTCACATCCTAAATAAAGGAAAATATACAGCAATCTACACTAATCAAAACTTGTTCTTGCAGTGTTTATCTTGCGTGAACACTGGCAGTTTCAAATGCCCCATAATAAAGAAATTATTTCATGAGTAAATACTAAACAATACTCAAGACACCATTACTACCGATAACATTCCAATGGTTCCCAGACAGCTGCAGCTCCAAACAGTATCACATTGGAGCTGGACAGCAACAGAGCATTTGTGATGCACTTCTAAAAGGTAAGACGTTTGAATAATCAGATTGTGTATCATCAGCACATCTGAATCAAATTAACATTAAACATGAATGTGCATTAAAGCATGTAAGTGGATTATCCCCACCAAATGAGTGGATGCTAGGGAACCCTAACAGGTAGAAGATTAGGCTTACGTTAGCATAGGGGATAAAGTTAGCAACACGTTTACCTCCAACAGCCTATTCATTGTTCATTTTGTTCTCTGCCATTTCATCCACCATTGTGGAATTCGACATGATGGCTTCTGTAAGTTAATTGTAATGTAATGTGTGAGTGTACAGTGGTGGGTGGAGGTGGGGAAATTGAGGATATCCACTTGTATAATAAAATGTTACTCAATAATAAGGACGTGAGGATAATAAGGATCTGTGATACGTCGCTAATGATATGGATTTAGAGTGCATATTTAACCTTAAACCTGTCAATATTATGTTGCAGCTGAGCTGATTTTGTATTGATGGCAAAGGGAGAGAGAAGTTGAGGAGGACTCAAGTGCAATTGAAAATACAGAAGGTCAAAATAGATGTTTTGAAATACTGAAAGATATAAATGAATCATACTAGGCTAAATGGGGAATCACACTATTATACTAGCTACCAGCCTTTAGCTACTGTATTGTATAAATGATCATAGTAAACATGCATTCTATTACTGTACTATTTGAGTAAACTTGTGAATGCATATTACTAACAACCAACAACAATGAGACAACTACGCAAATTAGATTCAATTTTAGTCATTCCCAGAATTTTTTAGAGGGAATGGGAACGAAATGTATTCTCTGCATTTGACCCATCCTATGGTACATAGGATCAGTGGGCTGCTAGGTTCAGTGCCCGGGGAGCAAGTTGGGGGTTCAGCGTCTTGCTCAAGGAGACTTCGACATGCGGACAGTTGGAGGAGGGGAATCGAGGGGACCGAACGGCCGACCCTACGGTTGGTGGACGACCCGCTCTGTCCACCCGCTCTACCCACTGAGCCATCGTCTCCCCCCAATGCACATCACATCAGTAGCTTCTGCTGAAGTATCTGCTGATACTTCAGCAGAAGGTGTCGACCATCACAGCTAAGTAACTGCAAAGACCCCAGCCTCATGGCCCAGGGCAGCGGTTGTGTCCGAGCCTCCGTCGGTGTGTCTCACCCCTTCTCCTCGGTCTGTTTCCTCACGCTCGCTCTTTCCCTTTCAGCATGAGAACCGCAGGGGGGATTCAATGGAGCCTGAAGACGCTGCAATGAGAAGTCTCCCTCACCCCACGCCCGAGGAGTCTGACCCCCCCCCCCAGAGTTCAGCGAGCCATCCCCTGCTCCTCCAGTTTTTATTTATTTTTTGGTCCACTGTAATCTTAATAGTTAGATCGCTCCTGCTGATTTGAGCCGGCCAGCGCAACCGCACTCTCCGCACTTTCCAGGGGCGGTCGGAGCCTCCGTGGACCGCGGGGAAACCCACGGAGACATTCCCCAAGGACAACACGGAGGACAAGGACACAGACCACCTGCTGGACAACATGGAGGACAGGACACAGACCACCTGCTGGACAACACGGAGGACAGGACACAGACCACCTGCTGGACAACATGGAGGACAGGACACAGACCACCTGCTGGACAACATGGAGGACAGGACACAGACCACCTGCTGGACAACATGGAGGACAGGACACAGACCACCTGCTGGACAACATGGAGGACAGGACACAGACCACCTGCTGGACAACATGGAGGACAGGACACAGACCACCTGCTGGACAACATGGAGGACAGGACACAGACCACCGGACAACATGGAGGACAGGACACAGACCACCTGCTGGACAACACGGAGGACAGGACACAGACCACCTGCTGGACAACATGGAGGACAGGACACAGACCACCTGCTGGACAACATGGAGGACAGGACACAGACCACCTGCTGGACAACATGGAGGACAGGACACAGACCACCTGCTGGACAACATGGAGGACAGGACACAGACCACCTGCTGGACAACATGGAGGACAGGACACAGACCACCTGCTGGACAACATGGAGGACAGGACACAGACCACCTGCTGGACAACATGGAGGACAGACCACCTGCTGGACATGCTGCTCCTGTTGCTGAGCTTATTCATTTATTTAATTCCTGATTAAATAAATAAGTAAATAAAGTTTAGCGAGGAGACGAAGGATGCATTATAGCGGTCTGGGTGTAATTTAATGCACCCTGTTTAATAGTAGATTTCCACACATAAATAAATATATGACATTTGCGAGCAAAAAGTGAACAATGGAGTAGTTTTGAATTTGAATATTTACAATGTGTCAATGTATATATTAAGATGTGCAGGGCGAGTGCCATTCATTTGCAATGCATTTCCAAACACAACACCATCATCATGCCACTGCTGTTGCTAGGCCACTGACCCAGTGTGCCGTCAAGGTGGCAATCATTGTTGTGACCTGTAGGTCTCCGTCTGTCCTATCTCAAAGTCATGAAGCTTATATTGGTAGTTTGAAACGTTCCTTCCCTTCCCTCTTAATGTATCAATGCACATTAGGATGTGATTTCATAACTGCATACACGTGTCGGTGTGCTATACAAATTCAATGCATTTATTGACTCACAATCCCATTTCTGTTTCTATCTTGTATGCTTTCAAATCAGATTCAAATAGCCTGCCAAGCACTTTCTGGAACTATCTGAAGTCTTTTTGAACTTCCGTTGGCTCAACTCTCACTAAATGGCTCTGGGCCGATCCGAACAGGCGTTCACTGATTCAGATCCAAGTCGCCACCATTTGAAAATGGTTGTGAGATCAGGATCCAAAGGGAGAGGCTGTCTCTGCCCAAACAGTGTGCTGTCGTACAAGATGTAGACAACCGTTTTCCAAACCACGTCGGGAGGTAGTATACGCCACATTCAATCTAGATTGACGATGAGACAGGTTCTCGTCCAGACACAATCTCTTGCGGAAGCAACCGTGGCCAAGTCACGCTCTGTGTCCGTGGCTGTCTGGTCGATACAGCCTGGGGGGTATCACCAGCAGAACATCTCTGAAACATCCAAAGCTTCGTGTGCATTGCCTCATAGCTTTCTGCAATGTTATCATTCAATGATTTGCAACATTACTCAAAGCAATGTCAACTGGCACACCACACACACACGTCTCCCACCATTCTCTTGAGATATTGGAAACCGGAAGGGCCCAACATCTAAACACGCTGAGACAATATTGTGAGCACATTCTGCCATCTACATAAAGAGATGAGTTGTGAATAAAATCTAGATTCAAAAGCAGTTCAATAATCCTGACATGGCTCTCATGTAGACAGTGCCACTCTTTAGTAGGCATAAAAGCCCCTCAGTCTGTAGTTGTCCCTCAAAGAGAAAATGTTGGCAAACAACACTATGCAAGTAGTGAGTACTTTTAATGTAAATGTGTTCTTTCAGGTGTATGAATAGGTTTACTCAAGAATCAATAAACTAATTTCACATTGTATATGTTGTTGCAAGAATAATTCTATCATGATGAAAAGACAAATAAGTTAAACATAAAAGGAAAACCTAAAGAAAATAACATTCTTTGTGCCCAAGATTTGACTTAATAATAGCAAGAAGACGACATATTTTGTTAACAGAAGCAACAGTTTTAGGAAACCCAGACAATGGGATGGCTACAAATTGGTGAAATTGCTGAAAACTGTGTCTGTGCTCAAAATGAATGCCAGAAAAATGAACATCAACATTGTGAGAGGGAGAGAGAGAGGAAGAGAGGGAGAGAGAGAGAGAGAGAGGAAGAGAGGGAGAGAGAAAGGAAGAGAGAGAGAGAGAGAGAGAGAGAGAGAGAGAGAGAGAGAGAGAGAGAGAGAGAGAGAGAGAGACTGCAGCTTATTTGCTAACCCCGCTGATACAACACAAAAAAGACGTCAATAACAGCTGAATTGTTAACCAGCCCTAACTGCTGATGCTCACTGCTGCTCCAATCCTTATTCCCCTGAAGTAATTGTTTGGTTTGACCTTTCCCCCCCTTGCCAAAAGTCCACATAGTAGGGCAGCCTCATTACCATCTGGTTATGGCCAACTTTCCACGCGGGGATGCCTCGTGGACAAGGCCTCCGTGACGGCGGTACGAGTGTGTACAATGGTAATCTGGTTTTCGGAGTGACAGCGCGAGCTGTAGCAATCAAACATAATAGAACAAGCGCGGGTAATCGATATGTGTCAGTGATCGCGGCCAGACAAAGGTTGTTTAGTACCGGGCAGCGCTAATTGAAATCAATGGTTAATCTGATGATAGTTCTTAACCTTTACACCTCAGAGGATTCATAAACGACTGAGAGTCATTACGGACAGGTGGGAACGCGAGCCCGGTCGCGGCAGGCTTTTCTGGTGGTGTTTTCGCTGAGTCCCCGCTTTCAGGACGATAAGCTGGGTAAGCCGAGCGATGAGGTAAATATGGCGGTGATCGATAGCAGTCACAGGGCTCTGATTTAGTGTTTTCATTTCGGAATAAATGATTCATGTGTTAATTGGAGAATAGATTGCAGTGGATTATACAGTCAAAAAGGGGTCTGTACTATTTCAATGTCTTGTCGTATATCAATAGGGATGGGAGGTAATTTACATAAAGTTATGCCCTCTGTGTCCATTCAGCGATTTGGAAGACATGGACCCTTGCGGTGAAGGTTGGAGTCATTGGTCTAGTAAAAGTTACACATTATCTTGTATAATGAGATTGATTGACAATGAAATGCCGTAATAAGGCATACTAATGTTTTGCAGTCATCCAGCGTAACAAATGCTGCACCGCAAACATTTAATTGTAATTATTATTACGAAAATAATTCACCCTTACAATGTAATAACATAAAATCTGTGTGACTGAGCTGGGAAATGGTTTATGGGCAACATAGGAAGTTATGGCTTGAGAAATCTCCTTTGAGTTTGAGTTTGTTGTGACTATTTCAACAGCTTACCGATTTGTTGGTTAGCATGTGCGTCATTTGGTTAAAGCTGTATTTGATGCCCCACATCATTTGCAGTGACTTACAGAAAAAGTGCTTCCATGTTAATGAGCTCGACCTATGCAAATGTGACGTCAGAGTGCTACATTTAGCTGTTGCGAGGGGAGTATTCAGAGGCTGCACAACCTTACATCAAATATATTTTTTCATGCATGGATATGGTTTTAACCTATAATTGATAGAGATTTACTTTTAGAGATAACTATTCTTTTAACCTGTAAGCAGGACTGGAAACTGTGGCTCTGGACAGCCAGCTGTGACCTTGACCAGCTGTCCAATCAGCACGGAGACATCACACACCAATCAGGGAGTCATTTAAGAGACAGCTCCATTGAAACACCGTACGAAACACGCGGCTTATGAATACTCAGCTATCTTCTCAAGTCGAAGTCGTTCGCTTGCTTTGACCCTTAAGATTTGACCGTAATTCTCTCGCGTGTTGCCTTCGCAGTGTTTTGGTGTGAGAATAGTTCTGGTGGCGTCAGAAGGTGTAGGTGGCTGAAGGTGACAGCATGGGCCACAACGCCAGAGGTGTGGCAACGCTCCTGTAAGTCAAGTAGAGAATATGAGTATGATGAGATATTGTTGGGGATGTATATGCATTTGTGTGATAATAAGTTAGCCTAAATGTTATTTGTGGTGAGGTATGTCTTCCTGGAGTTAATATAATATAATCAATGAATTGGACAGAGAAAGTGGAGTATATATTCGTCTGTACATTTTCAACATTGATGCATTGAAGAAGGGAACAGCATATTCAGAGGAACACATTGCATCAGCTTCCAAACAGAACAGTGATAAAACAGACACAGGAAAGAGAGCATATTTGCATAAATTGCCATCGAAGTACTGTGTTTTCTTTCAAAGGCAAGTCTGGAATATGTTATTTGATAAGTCAATCACAGATAAGAATTGTCACTTTGAATATGTCGTCAACAAGACTTAATGGTTTTAATTGTCTTCAATGTAATTTATTTTACTTAAGTCTTAAATGACTTGAAGAGTTTGTGTTGGTGAACTGTAAAACTGTACAATATTCATTATTTTCATTGTCAATATATTGTATTTATTGACTAAATGCAGTTGGGCTTGCCAATAGAGGGCGATAGGGTGCCACCCTCCAGGGTGGAAAGGGTTTTTTCTTTTAAAAAGAAACAATAATTACTTATTTTAAGCAACATGAATTTAGCCGATCAACATCCTTGAATCTGATGCCTAAAGGGCGATTTATATATCGCCCCGAGCAGAGTCTGTCCGTGGTGCAGTACGAACCCCCGACATTATTGACATTTACAATGATGGATGCGATGCGGTGCGATGGTACTCAAGACACAGGATTTCAGCCGCCCCCAATTTCATTAAGATCTCTTGTCCAAAATCCATTTGAAGGGAGAACTCTTGGTGGAAAAACTACAAGTCAAAAAGCTTGGACCAGAGCGACCTGACAACCAAATTGGATAACATGCTGACAAAAAACAGCTAAAACACACGTCCGGAGCTGCTTGGAAATGGACAGGCGACATGTGAATGCCGTCTTAGGCTTCCCATGCTCACCTTGATACGACGTGGACTGTCAGGACTGAGGGACATGAAACATTTATCCGAGAAGATTAAAGAAACATGAGTGTACGAGGGCACACGTGGCGTTAACATCGCTACGAAGCTGTGCGACGGCCGCGGCATCGGGGTGAGGGAACGAAGACGTGTATGAAAACAGGCCCATTTTGTCAAAGCTAATTGACTGTGCTAGAAACGGCGGGTCTTTGAGGCGGCCTTTGAGCTCGCACAGCCACAATGACACCGAATCCTCAGACAACCCCGGTGATTTCAGGGGGTTTGTAGATCTCGTCGCCTCGCTAGACAGCGTGTTCGGAGGAAGCACCTTAAGACAGCTACCCTTTTCAAAGGCACCTCAAAGACTTCTGGACTCCATGCTTTCTTAAAGATTCCATTCCGGAGGAAGTAAATATGCCGATTATCTTGCTATTCGGGCCGGGTAGCGGGTGACATTTCGCTGTGGTACATCAACATCGGTAACACTGTCTCAGAGCATTCTTCAAGTTCATCCCTCTTCAGTGAGCAACCGCTGACACAATCACCAACAGCGCCGCTGGAGAGGCTGAGCGCTGCCCGCCCCGATGTGGACGAGAGAGCAGACCGGCGGCCTGAGGCTAGCACAGGGCTGCCATGATGAGAGGAGCGGCGTCAGGTGAAACGTGTATACGACGTGCACTTAGACGCCCAGCGCCGTGGCCATCGGATGAACCGGAGCCGTCATGTAGCATGCAGCTCACGCGTTTCCCCAGGATCGGTGCGTTGTTTTGTTTTTTTTCCAGACTTTGGCGGATTTGCTGCATTGTTGTCTTGGTCATTGGAGCGGACCACCCTGCTTGATCAAGTGGTGGCACACAGACTTTCTGAAACTTCGACAACAAGGTGGAACTTCCACAGTCTCGCTTCTAACACTGTGTATGAGCCTCCTGGTTGGCCTCCTGCTGTGTTTCAAGACCATCAGAGACTCTGGTAACTTTGATCCTGCAGCTGTCAGAGAGGCCGGGGGGGCTTTGGGAGAATCCTGGAAGATGAGAATTTGAGTTTTCCGACATTGTTTCCCTCGACCAAGCCTCTCGTGGACACATACACAAGGAACATCAGGTTAATAAATACTATTGGTGAAGAAAATGCTTATTATGAAAACATGATTTAAATTTTAAACTGTCTGTAAAATCAAATGTGCATAGATGAGTACACTAGAACAACATAAATACTTAAATACTAAAGAAATAGTATAAAAAATGTAATATACTTATACAAATAAATATATACTTGTGCCAACAACAAGACAGCAAATTGGAAATCCAGTTAAGATAATGTAGGTGTTCATAACGTAGATAACGTAGATGTTTATTAAACACAGTACACAATAACAGACACATGTTATGTTGTAGTAGGCAGGTCAGTTTCTGAAACAGTAATTGTGAATGCTAACTTGTGTTTTGGACACAGACTCCAATCCTTCTATGCACGGGGAAGACAGTGGATATGTGAAGCAGGGGACACTCGGACAAGAACAACAGCAGTTGGCAACAGAGGTAAGCTGTAAAATAGTTCTGTTGACAAGACACTCAATTAGGTGTATTTACTTATTTTATTGTGCATTAATGTGTAATGATGTGTAAAATTACCCTCTGCTATGCTTTGCTGCCTGCCTTCTTCAATTCCTGTGTAATGATAAGATAGTTGCATTTAAGTTACAAACCAAAAACCTTATTCTGCTATTCCATTCTGTTATTCCATTCAGCACACAGCTACCGAGGAAGGTATAGGCACAGGCAGTGTTAAGATGTGTTTATTTCACATTCCTGATATTAAGCCCTGAGCTGTCCTTGCTTGTCACAAAAAATAACATGTTCATCTTGTAAGAGGATACTGACGGCATTATTTAGACTGAGAGACGCGAACGTTTAGTTCTGCTGTGTACTACGTTCCTGCAACACACTGTTAAGTTCCCCGATCCAGTGCGTGGCCCATGTTGAATGAGGCCAAGCTCAAAACAGAAGTATCCCTGATCTATGAGAATGATTCCCCCGGCATCCATTTTTCTTTGTATCCAGTTGACCTTAGCATAAGACATCCTCCAGCAATACGTCTGTGCAATATGCTGTTTATTTTTTTGTAAGAATGCCTCAACTTCTTTATATTGGCATTAAATAATGACTATTTCACAGAGCACTGGTATACTGCGATTTGTGTTCAATTGTACTGGGATGGAGACTGAAACTGGCTGATTATGGTACAGCCCCAACTTGAACATCTTTCCCCAGCCACCACTGACTAAATTTAAATGGATATTACCTACATAATCTCAAGACATTGGCCTTGTATACAGCAGCGTTGTTGAGTCTTCAAATCTTCAAATCACAAATCACACAACGGTTGTGACATCATCATGCCGAGACAGATGTTTTCTCAAGCTAATCGGGTGGGAGTGACACACGAGGGCTGCGGACAACCCGTTGTCACAGCCACCTGCAGAGGTGCGCTACGGGACATTCAATCTGGATGAAGAGAGAAAGATTGTCGTCTAGACCCGAGGCAGGGAGAAGCAGCTGACACCGGTCGCCGATCAATATAAAGCCGGGGACGCCGTTTTAAAATGGATCTGGAATATTGCCACGCTATGCCTACCTGACCCGCGATTCTGAGAGACCTTTTCATTTAAATTATTAAACATGATACGCGAAAATAACTAGCAAGGTAAAATAGGTTTACCTACGGTCACTTCGCTCTGCCCAGTCTTGTAGATTGTCCAAACCTGAATGTGCATGTGCACAAACTGCCCATTATGTGTATAGAATGGCCATGGTCTGCCTTTTTTTATAATCTGGGTGCAAACTAAATTCAAAAATGCTTGCACAATCTTGATCTTTATCTTGTCGAGTCAGTGCCATCGAGGCCAAGGAATTGTGTGACGTCAGTTTTTGTCAGAATTGTCAAGCTCTTGTGGAGATGTTTTTGAATGGTGTAACGTCTAAGAATTGGCTGAATTAGTCCTCCACACACCACACAAATAGGGGGCAGCATATTACCAGAAAGTTGTGTTGTCAGCCCCTGTTGTATCATTACAGGTCAGAACGACGTATCATCAGATGAACCTCCTTCATAGGCTATTGCTACAGAGTTAGCTGTGGCTCTGAGTGAGAGAACAAGGGGAGAGAGAGCCATAAGCCCTCACATCTTATGACCATTCCATCACTGCTGCACACCGTAATCACTAGTCTTGCAATATTTCAGAGTAATCTTACTCATTATTTCTGAGTAGGACTATGAATACATTTCTCCATATTGTCAAAAGAAACATATTTTTCACTAGCCTGCAGGTTTCTAGCTTTTACATTGAATATGTACTATTCAATAAACCGCTTAATAAAAACGTTCGTTTTGTCTTCATTTGTAAGATTAAGCTATGATAGACACATTACTAGCAGAAATAGTAGTGAATTGTCTACTAATAATAAAGACCAATTAAAAACGAGTAAGAAAATATCTTCGCAACACAACACATCTTTGACCGTCAACACTGTTGATCATTGTATTTCATTGTTGAATGTTTAAAACGAATAATCTTACACGTTGCACCTTCAAGGTGATTCTGAATAAAAATAACAAAAATCCTGGATTTTGCCACTGGGGAGAAGAAGATCTCTGAAGCATTGACTGACTTCTCTTGCTTAGTCCAGGGTAAATACAAGAGCAGTTCTGAAGCTTAGAATGCTTGTTACCCTTCACACCGTGTGAAGTATACTCCCACCACTGAACCTGATTATTTTAATAACCAGGAAGGATTCCATTAGACTACATGCATCTCCCTGGTGGGAAAGGAAAACATATCAAACATTTTTAGTTGAGGCACAGCGCAATAACCATACATCTTGAAGGAAGAGTGCCAAGGGGTAAGGCCAGCCAAGCAGCAGCAGCAGAGTAAAGAACTGGGGGTCCTTAGTCCATTGACAACAATGCTCCTCTGTGCTGAGAGCCATGAAACTCCCACCAACTTCTTTAAAGTGCACTCACCTACTCACATACGTTGTTGCCCGGGTAACCATCCTGTGCACTCGATGGATTCATTGGGCGCCTCAAAGCAACACTAAACACCTACAGAGGCCACTTTTAAGACAGTCGATCAAACAATTAAAACCCAGGCCTTGAGTTGTCATGAATACACACATTTATTTATACTTTCAGGGCATTATACCGTTTATTATGCTTGAACCAAAGCCCTTCGTCAAGGATGAGTCAGTGCCTACAGGGGTGTGAGTGAGTAGCTTTTTCAGTTTCGAGTTTTAAGATGAGAAGCTGCGTGGTTTGTGATGGGTAACATGGCTTTTCAAATTAACTCGAAACATCACAAGATCACTGCCATTAAAAAGTAACTTGTTATGGTTACAGTGTAACCCACAGAGAAAAGTAACTGGTTCGAGTACAAAAATTAAAAACCCTTTGCGTTCACCACTCGCCGATGTGACTGTGTTTGTTGCTTGCTAAAATCCAAAGAATTATAGGCGTGAAAACTGATAATTTGCAAATGAATAAGGGTGATTACTCGGGCACATTCTCTCATTCGACAAAGCAGGACATTGAAAATATCCTGCTTGTTTCCCAGCCAACGCCTCTGGTAGTCTAAAGTAGTCTCCTGCGAACTTTTGCAAATCATTCCTTTACCTGCCTGGACTACTTGGGATCAAAGCAAGCAAGAAACGCAGTCACGTCGATAAAGGCAGGAGGCAGAGCGCTGTGTTCCTTTGCACTCTGTTCATAACATAATGACAGGCCTTCCCTACTGTATCTGAGTAGGGAAGGCCAGTGAGATGCTAGTGAGATGCTGAAAGCAGCATAGCCTAGCTGAGCCACACATGTGCAGTATGCAGCTACCCACCAGTAGGATAGCAACAGAAACAGACGCAGATTTGAACAGAAACAGATTGCTTGTATGAAACGAAATACAAAACAAAAAAGAAATATACAAAAAACGACCAACGAAAATATTGATTACTTGAATTGCAAGACTAATGTGTGAGTTCACATTGCAACAACAAAGTAATCCAAGTACACAAACGTGTTACTTTGTCGCGCATTACCCCCCCAGCGCTGCTCATCGTTTATCTCGTTAGATGTACGGGGGCCACATGCTCTGTGCAACTCCCTTGTGTTGCACAGAACACCAAAGGTGTGTGTGTGTGTGTGTGTGTGTGTGTGTGTGTGTGTGTGTGTGTGTGTGTATAGGTGTGTGTGTGTGTGTGTGTGTGTGTGTCGAGGATGTGTTGATAGCGTGTGTTTGTGTGCATATAGGTGTGTGTGTGTGTGTGTGTGGGGGGGGGGTAACCCAGGGTGCTACAACCATTGCCATCTCAACCCGCAAGCCCGGGAGAAATCACACCCTCCCCCC
>OMKI01009597.1:19253-30015 GCA_900302315.1 Phycis blennoides | reverse complement strand
AGCAAAATAAGAATGTATTCAAATTGTACTTTATATATTTAACTATATAATAAGAATGTATTCAAATTGTACTTTATATATTTAACTATATATATAATAATAATATAATAATATATATATATATATATATATATATATATACATATATGTTATGCAGGGTTATATATAACCCTGCATAACCCTACCCTCATGCTCTTATTTGTTGTACGTCTTGGCACTTTAATCACTCTTTGTAACTTTGCACTTAGTCAGAGATGTTATATACTAGCAATGGTTAACCTAGCAATTGAAATGCTTGAAACTTGTTCTGGTGACTTTCTTACTGTATTAGCAGCAATTAAATGTTTCACCTTCTTTCTTCGACAAATGTACTCTTTGTAAGTCGCTTTGGATAAAAGCGTCTGCTAAATGCCCTAAATGTAAATGTAAATGTAAATATATTAAGTATACTTTAGTTTAGGCATTGTTCTGATAAATATCCAAAGGTATAATCTAATAATATATTGTATTTTGACACACACAATTTAGGCTACACTAATTACACTCTAAATACTACATAACCTCACCAACACAAAATAAGACTATGCGTCATTATACATTTACATTTAGCAGACGCTTTTATCCAAAGCAACTTACAAAAAGTACATTTGTCAGAAGAAAGTGAAACATTTCATTTCTGTTAATACAGTAAGAACGTCACCAGAACAAGTTTCAAGCACTTCAATTGCTAGATTAACCATTGCTAGTATACAACATCTCTGACTAAGTGCCAAGTTACCAAGAGCGATCAAAGTGCCAAGACGCGTGTGTGATAACGATACCATCATCTTGTGATAATGCAACACGAATAGTTCAATAAAGAAGAGAAAAAAAAACTCACTTTGCAATACCGTTTGTTGTAAAGTGGGTTTTTATTTCCTCATGCACGATGCAATTACTCAAGCAATAAACGTTATTCCGTTATTCCAGTCTTTAACTGGCTCACAGGAAGAATAGTAACGAACATCTCAGTGGGCGTCAGCTGTCCTCACCTTAATAATAATTCTAAGTATCCCGGTATGTTCAAAGCCCTGTGTCTTAATTGGAACTTTCAGAACTGCTCAAGATCCTTGGCACTCAACTCAAGCTCTGCCGAAACCGGGTCGGGCTCAGACCAGTGGAACGCTTTTCTGAAGCGTCATTCAAATAAAACATGTGTTTTAACCAATCGATCCGTTTCAGAAGTGACACGGGGGGGAAACGACCATTTCCGTATAGTGTTTTTCGTGGGATGAATGCATTTTTTTTTATATCACAGCTAATCATACCATAATTTCACCGCAGCCCAGTTCCATCCATAAACGTCCCTTGGCTGATATGTAGCTTGACGTCATCAACTACGGACAAAGGCGTGGAAAATGGCAACACCTACCACACAGTTTGCCAAGTTAGTGCAATCTGTTGTGCCATTTCTGTTTTCATGACATACATCCGTAATACCTTTCGGGTGCCACTCCAGAACTCTACAGTCACACTTCTAATAACTTCTGAACAAGCCCGGGATGTCCTGTCCATCATGGGCTACTGATGCAACAATACGGTTGGTTGAGAAGTAATGTTAATAGTTTTTGTACATTCATAAATATACATGTATTTTGAATGTTTATTGGTTATACTGCAAATACAATGCTATAGCTACAGCAACTGTCCTTCAATGACTATTTAAGTATATAGCACAGTATATTTAGTATATAGGCCTAGCACACATATTTAAACACTGATTAAAATAAACACTGAATGTACTTTCAGTGTACTCAAAATATAATGTTACATTATATTATTTGTACACTTGGAATGCGGGTCAAGGGTCTAACTATAGATTATTATTTATTATAAGTATATTTAATGTGCTTGAATACAAATCTCTTACAATGCATTAGATAGACATTTAGAGTATATGCTATATTGCACATTTAAGTATATTATATATGTTTTCGCTTTGGGGAGTCTAATTATAGGCAATAGCAAATCTATATATTTTAGGTATACATTCTTCACTTTAATGCAATCTCAGTTATAAAAATTAAAAGGTTATCAGACCAATTTATTCCAAAAATGTATATGTTTAATTATATATTGTGAACCCTGATGCTATTACTCTAATTGTGGTCATAATGTAATGCTAAATAAACCTAATAAATAAGTTCATGACATACATCCGTGATACCTTTCAGGTGCCACTCCACAACTCTACAGTCACACAAATCCTTAATTTATTTGTTAATTCGTGAACCCTGTGTCATCGGTCTCATTGTGTTCAGGGAACCTTTTCAGTTGTAAAAAAACAATAATAGGTTCCTCATTCAGAACTGTAATTCAGGAAGTGAAAATTTGTTTTTTTCTTTGTGTGTTCATGACAACATGTATCACCTTGCGTGACCAACAACCACAATTGCGTATACTGTATATAGATGGTGGGGAAACATTTACAAGAGTCAATACGATGGTCAATACAAGGGTCTTGGGTCTGTCGCCAATGAAATTCTGAGACTCAAACACTTCATTTCCTGCATTCTGGTGGATTTCTATTCACCAATTTGTGCCTTTTCTGCAGCAATGCATGGTGGAATTGAAAAAAATACATTGCATATATACATATATTTATCCCCTGTCCATAGGCGCCCCTATGGCTGGACCACACCCAGAGCATTCGCCTGGACCACCTACGCCACGGGCCGGGCCTGAGCCTGGACCACATACGCCACGGGCCGGGCCTAGGCCTGGACCACATACGCCACGGGCCGGGCCTGAGCCTGAGCTCTCAGAAGACGCTTGGTTCTTCTCTGAGTGTGCATGGCTTTGTACCTTTCCATGGGCATGCTTGTTAACTTAGTGTCTCTGTCCGTCTCCGTCCAGTGTACTCAACTGTGTTCTTAATGAAGTTCAAGACAGACCAAAGACCAAAGCAAATGACCCTGAAAAAAACAAATGAATAGTGTGGAGAGATGGAAAGAAAAAAAGAATGCAAAAAATAATTCCAGCCATCAGAAATCAACCTGCTGCTTATATCCTTCAGAGCTTTGTTTTAGGTTTCAGCCATTTAATGTGATGTTTACTACATGAATATAAGTATATTACTCAGAACAGGACATTACTATAATCGCTCAAAGGCGAAATGATGCATCCTACTTCCTGCCTGCTGCACTGAGTGAATCTAATAATGGTCATGGATCTGAAGCAATTACTGGTTCTATCCGTCTCTGTCTTTCTAGTACCAGGATGAGTACAGCTCTCAGCAGCCATCTTCAGACTGGATACACCATTTCGCATACTGGTTCAGTGTGGTTAGCCTGGAGCACAATGTTTTTTTTTATCAAGACATTAATTAGTCTTTTCTCCTAGAAAACACTCCTCCGGTTTCCCGGATGAGGAAACCACTAGAATTTAAAAAAATATATATTTGTCTGTGTTTTGGCTTGTGTACTCTTTTCACATCTCAGAGGGCAGGGATGAGAGTTTCTGAACATGAGATATATATATATATATATATATATATATACATATATATATATATATATATATACATATATATATACATATATATATATATATAGAGAGAGAGAGAGAGAGAGTGAGACTATAACCACCTTTTAACCACAGAGGGGGAAATGTTTCAACTACTGGCTCGTTGCGCAATTGACTTTCAGTAAACAGAAACAAACTAACAGATTGTAAAATAAGGAATATATAATAATAATAATATAATATAATAATAAATAATATATACATATATAAAAATCAAACCGTACAATAATTAACATCATTAACAAACACGAATGGACCTTACATGGGCATCATTACCTGCGGCTGAGAAACAGCAGCACATGCTTGATTCCCTCTGAACAAGATAAGGACAGTTAATGAAAGCCTACTTTTATTCCCTTATTATTATTAAAAACATTTGCTCACACAAGGAATCTAATTTATTTTGATATGTTTAGCGAGGAGGTCATTGTATCCAATTACATTTCAAGTTCTATCTAGATACATTTCAGGTTCTATCTAGATACATTTCAAGTTATATCTAGATACATCTCAAGTTCTATCTAGATTCATTTCAAGTTATATCTAGATACATCTCAAGTTATATCTAGATACATTTCAAGTTCTATCTAGATTCATTTCAAGTTATATCTAGATACATCTCAAGTTATATCTAGATACATCTCAAGTTCTATCTAGATACATCTCAAGTTATATTTAGATACATCTCAAGTTATATTTAGATACATTTCAATGTATTTCTGCCAATCTCCAAGTATTGGTATGAGTGTGATATTATTTTGCGGCTAGTTTAGGTCACAGAATCACATGGCTTATACTGGGTAAATAGGTAGACTTGGCAGCTTTCATGTGCCAGAATATTTGGAAAAGATACCATGACATTACAAAGATAATTTGTAGTAACTTGCTAGCTTGCTATGCGAAAACATAAACAGTAATAACTTGTATGAATAACCTAGCCTCAAACCATAGCTTTGTTCTCAAAAACTATGAGTTGAAACTATGAGTCTGACTACTATAAGTTGGACATGGTCATGGTCAGTAACAGTAGGCAAACATGCGATGTTCAACATGTGTCTGCCCCTCCAAGTAGGTGTGTTGATTCGGATTTTAAAAATGATGTTAAAGACAAAACTTGTGTCGAGAAAGGGGAGTCTCCATTGGGACCCATTGCAAATTAAATTGGACACGCAGACACATAAATGTCATTAATATATATTTTGAGAACATTTTATTTGAAAAACAAAAAGTGAACAACAGCCATTGATTCCAATAAAAGCTGAACATTTTTAAATGTGATTGGAGTCTTTAGATGAAAAACGGTGAGGAGATAAATGCCAAGGTTTGGGGACGAATAAGAAAGAAGATGAAGTTAGGCTGCCTGGTGTTAGCAGGGGTCCCGTGTTTCAACTCGGCACCTCACTTCAGTTAGAAAATTAAAAAAAGATCTTGATAGTAACGCTCACAGCATGGGCTGAGTGGCCTGCATGGTACAAGTAAACCCATATTTTCCCCCCAAAAAAAGGCTATTTACTGGCCACAACATAGTTCAAGACTCCTATGATGATCATGAAGGTGATGCCGACTCCCAGCGACACGTGGTTCAGCGTTAGGGCCGTTCTGCTTTTCCTCTCCGCGGTGAGCTGGTCGCCCGCCATGTTGGCACTGCGGCTCTAAAGGGGGTGGTGGGTGACCGGTGAGGGGGGGGACGCAAGGAAAAGGTGGAGAAGAGCAAGACAGAGTGACGTTAGAGTCAAACAGAAACAAGGTTCAGCACGGCCAACGACGGGCCTGTGAGTGGCAGCGCCGTAGCGTCGCTAGCAAAAGGAGGAGTATTGACGGGATCAAATAAAGGGCGGAAAGTAGCGCTCATGCGAGAGAAGGATCCCGTCAGGCTCGGGCGTTTCACTAGAAACACAGAAGGTGTGATTCGACCCCGTCACAAACGAGACTCTTTCTGTTCAACCTTACCGGCATCTTATGAATACATTTTGGATCTTGTCGATGTGCATCTGTGTGCGATACATCAATACATCCACATGAGCATTTCCCATCTATTCACTGTTCTACGGGCTATAAGTATTTACATTTTGAAAGTTGGCAAATGGCATATTAGATACAGAGATTATGATTTAAAAAACCAAAAGGCATCTTTCATTGCATCTAAATTCTACAATAAGCTAGCTAAAGTTAGCCGAGTACGTTCAACCTTTTTTGTAACCCCTTCATCGGTTTATCCTGTAGTTGTGTTCAGGTTGTTTTCCATCTGCTGGTTTTATGTTCACATCTGTACTACCACCTGTACACAGCTGTCTGAGGGTCGTAACACAACCCAATAATCTAAACACTCTAGCTCGCACGTTTTTAAACAACAGAGTTATGGTAAAACCTAGCCTCTCTGCCGTTTTCTTAACTTATTGACCGGCTTCTGACGCACCTTGGCTAGAAACTTCAGGTCTGAGAGGCAGAAACAACAGTTTCATCTGTAATTGCTACAGCCACGAGGACGCAAAGCTGGTGTTGTGTGATTACAAACAGGTGTGTGTGCGCCCGCTGCCATGCATAGCGTTATTGTGCTCGGAAACCAAGCCAGGATCTAGTTCCCCTCCGGCCCCCGAGACCTCACTAACATGGCTGCCCAACCAGGCTGGCTCCAGTTGTGTGGCAGCTATTCAAATCAAATTGATCTAAATAGGTCTAAAAGTAACTGCACTGTTGGGCAACATGCTCGTGCCTCCAAAGACGGGAAGTGGTGCTGGTGCTCAGGAAAAGCAGAACATAGTGCGGACAATTGAAGGAGGAATTCACCTCAAAGGAATCAGGATGTGCGTGTCTGATATTGCTTCACTTTCTCGAATAAAGAAGTGAAAAAGAGGTTACTGTTATTTTACTACTGTTTATCCAGGTTGAATGTAAGATTTTATACATGAAAAACTATGTGTGAAGGTCTAAATACGCAATCTGGGACTCTAGAACAGAGTCCCAGCTCGAACAGCATTTTGGAACAAATTAAATTTGAGTACAGAGGTTTCACTGTACTTTGAAGAACAGTTTTATTTAAATGTTCACTGTATGATCCCTTTTATACACGTTTAACTTCTAATAATATGCTTTTAGTGACTTTTGTTGTAGTCAAGTAAAATATATTATACCATGTTTGTGTAATAGACTCCAGTTACAGTGTCACCCATTTGTATTGTGATGAGTGAAACGCAAATGGTTGGAGAAAGAAACTCACTCAAACATAAACAAACATAAGTGGGCCACGCTATAAGACCAGGGCCACGCTATACCAGTTGCATTTCCATAGACAAACTTGGCTGGTATGTAGCGTTGCATCATCAATTACATCAATTACGTGACATCATTTCCCACACACGTGTGGGAAATGGCAACACCTACAACACAGTTTTGCAAGTTAACTCAACATGGTGGCAGATTGTGTGACCATAATCTCTACAAGCCCGTTGGTCAGCCAAATGTGTGTCTTTTAGATACGTATTCATGGCATAAATCCAAGACACTTTCCAGATGCCACTCGTTAACTCTACAGTCCCACTTCTCTAAAGAGACTTGAGACTGTGAACTAATTCAGTTTTGTTTTGCCATTATTGGTCACCAATGCCATAAACCCAAACCATGAAGTTGGTTGAGAAGTAATGTATAAACATTTGCGTTGAAATGTATGATGAATGAAATGAAATGTATAAACAGTTGCATGAAAACTTGTGCATGTGAATCAGCAGCCAATATCCCACGGCTGACATCATTGTGTGAGAGAACCCGATGGTAAGGAGTGGCAGAACGGAAGAGGTAAAGAGAGAAAACGAAGGAGTGGTAGAGTTACCATTTGTGGGAAACGTCCATGGCTAAGAATCGAAGAAGTAGTGGAAGTAATGGGGGAGGGAGATTATATGGAATCGTTTTTAGTATTTCCGAACACACTCACACTCACAAACAACTCCCACCACCATGACATTCCACGGCACTATGTCTGTACACTGTGGACAGACACAGTCCTATATGGCTGTGCTATATATACACTACAGTTTGCCAGAATAGATCATACGCCGGCACACAGATGCACACCCTCACTCACACACACGCATGCTGAAACACACAGAAGTGACGGCTTCCCCATGGGAGAAAGCCGTCTTTGTCACTTTGTCACCTTTGTCACTTCAAACATCTGCCAGGTGCTTACAAGGGGTCCTTATAATTCATCATATTGCAAAGCCCTGGAGTAGCTATGTTCTGACTTACTGGGGTCTCTTTGGGGCTGATACAACTGAGAACCAACAAACGTTCCAAAACCTAACCTGTAGATGTTCACTGTTGTTCAGAAGTTCACTTTTTGTGTTTGCACAAGGATGGAATAATTTTCATGAGCAAATACCTGTAACTCCTTACTTAACAGTAATAACCACACCAATACATTTGTGACAAAATGCAATTAAGCAAAAGGCCATGCTTCCTCTTCCACTTTGCGTTGGACGCAACGCAATTAAACCCCAGCTTGGGTGGAGCTTGGGTTAATGTCATGCTAATGCCAGGATGCCTTTGGTGCAGCTGCTGTTCTCCAGTGCGCTAGTGTTTTGTTCTGTGCTATAAATACCTTACTCATAGAAGATGTTTGGTTGTTCTCTGAGTGCATGGTTTTCTACCTTTGCTTATAGAAGGAATTTTGACCGCCATTTGACATTCTGACCACAAAGGTTTGGAGGACACAGTGATGATAATGTATAGGGCTGCCATTATAGCCTTGACTACTGGGTAAGAGACCTTGATAGGGAATATTGTGATCCTCATACCATAGTGGAAGTAGAGATTGATTTCAGCCGTAAAGACAGCAAGATAAATACAGTAAAGCAATGACAAATGGACGTATACGCGCGCGCACACACACACACACACACACACACAAAGTGTACAAGAGAGAATAGCCTTCCACAGGCCTTCTCACAACACCTCTTTCCTTACTCACTTGTTTCAGTTGTTTTTCTCCCCGTTTTGCCCTCTTTTCCAGGTCGTCCTGCCAACTCCCAATTACTCCCAACCAGGCCCAACCCATTTCTACAGCGCTTTCTACAAACAAAAAGCCTCAAGGTCTTTGTGAAGCAGACAGGCTCGT
The DNA here is from genome assembly GCA_900302315.1 of Phycis blennoides. Lineage (NCBI taxonomy): Eukaryota > Metazoa > Chordata > Actinopteri > Gadiformes > Phycidae > Phycis > Phycis blennoides. Next base: position 21,341 of record OMKI01009597.1, on the reverse strand, counting down.
GAGGTGGCTGACTTACTGTCTCTGTCTCTCTCTCTGCCTCCCGCCAGTGTATTCAACTGTGTTAATTTAGTACAAGAAAGCAAATGTTAGCACTTTGGTAAGTTAGCACTTTGATAGCACTTGGTAACTTGGCAGATGTTGTATACTGGCAATGGTTAATCTAGCAATTGAAATGCTTGAAACTTGTTCTGGTGACTTTCTTACTGTATTAGCTGCAATGAAATGTTGTACCTTCTTATGACAAATGTACTCTTTGTAAGTTGCTTTGGATAAAAGCGTCTGCCAAATGCCCTAAATGTAAATGTAAATGACCCAGTATGAACCGAAATAAAAACAAGCTTCCTGTTGAGCTTTCTGCATACATCACTCTACGCTCTAAAAGACTGTATTAACATAATTCTAGCCATTTTGCTGCTGATTTCATGTTGAGCTGTTTTAAGTTTTGGCCATATAATATTATGTTTACAATTACAAAGTTATTATTCGTATATCACTATGAACATGACATTACTTTACACATTAAAAAGTGATGGGAAACAGAAAGGAAAGGGCTACACGGCAGGCTGTACTGCTTCTTCCCTGCAGCACAGAGTGGATCTAATAATGTCCAATGGATCTAAAGCAATTACTCTTTCTATCTGTCTGTGTCTTTGCAGTATCGGTACCAGTACAAATCCCAGCTCTCAGCAACAACAGGAGAGTGGCCACCACTCTCCTGTTGTCGCTGTATGAACTCGCTAGTCATCACCAGACACCCTTTCACATCCTGTTTCACCTCCCTCTGCCATTTTACAACTTGGATGCGTGTTCATACACATTGTGTGTTGCGAGTACTCTCTTTTTATTAGAAAACCGTGACCATGAAGGCCACTAGATCTGGTAGAAAGAAACCGCAGAGGGAGGTGGAAATGACAGAACAAACAGTCGCTGAGATTTTACGTGACTAGTTTGAGCATTTCAAAAGCAATGATACAAATTGCTGAGGAATTATCCACAGACTTCAACGTTTGAATGTTGAATGTCCACTGACAAAGTGCAAACCCCTCGTATGCATGCAAGAGGTGGTAGCTTGTTCTCCAACTTGAAACCTAACAAAATACTTTTCGTTTTCGTTTCTGAAAAAGGGGCAGGGTTTGGCAATCTGTAAAGATTTCCTGTTGCGCAACACACACCCTTGTTTTTTGGGAAACCAAAACCTTTTGCTTACCGCAGTCTCCATCACATGTACTACAAAAGCCTTTTGACAACCCTCCAAGCAATTTCTATCTCAAGCCAAGTTACAGCATGTAGAACCTGAACTTTATGGACATGGTTCCATGATATGGACAATAGACACTCTCAATCCCACTTCTTCGTCACATGTGGAAGAAGTGATGCAATATCTTTCCTACCCGTTATGTTAATCTGAAAAACCATAAAAAAAAAACATTCCAAGTGCCCAGCTCTTGTTTCTCATTACCAAGGAACGCAGCATTATTTGAATCATTGTTTCTTGGGCAACACTAAACCTCCACAAACATGTATGACATACAGAACAGATTTTGGTCTGATTCTGAATAGTCTTCAACATTGTATTACCTTAAATTTTAGCCAAATTATAGTAAAATAATAACATTTAATCAGAATTTTAGGCAGGTAAGTTTAAGCTTTTTTCTGGCTCCCCCTCAACTGTAGTCCTATTGTTTTGACTGCTGGACTTTTGACAAACGCAATTTGTCACAAAACCATAGGTCACTTTCCACTATGGCACTTTAAATATGATTGATGTATATTTCTACTGTTCTATTTTGTATATATTACAATATATTCTGCTGTTTATCATACTTGTAATATTTCACAATACATTTTAGGATTTCTTTAAAATATTTTACATATTTACAATCCTGTGCTGAGCCTGTTCCAAGTCTAAAATATTTTTTTTGCAAAATAATAATCGGGCTTTACAACATTTAATAATGGAATGTGTTTTCCTCGCTTCGCTAGTAACCTAATGACCTTCAGTAACATGTTGCTAATTTGCTAATCATTACCCACCGCCATTTCCTGAACCCGCTTTTCAGATAGCATTGCTGTCTCATGACTCATCTG
>OMKI01009597.1:2685-14741 GCA_900302315.1 Phycis blennoides | reverse complement strand
GTGTTTACTGGAAGTCCGTTTGGCATCGTCCCAGTAGTTGTTGAAACTCCCCCCCCCTGTGGTACAAATGTGGTTTCTTTCAACCAGAATCTCTCTCTCTCTCTCTCTCTCTCTCTCTCTCTCTCTCTCTCTCTCTCCCCCTCTCTTCTCTCCCCTAAACGTCAAACATCCAGGCCTTTTTACTTTGCAGAATAACATGTCTTCATGAAGCAGAACTTCGAGTCGGATCCTGTTATCAAGAATAGCAGCATTTAACTAATCGCTACGTTGTTGTTTGTTGGAATTGTGAGGTAGCGATGCCAACCAAATATACTCCAACTATGTGACCTGCCCATGTTTCTATCGCTACGGGGATGGACTTGCAACCACTAGATGTCGCCCTAGAATGTCCCTACCAAAGACCGTGGTTTGGGCCTGTGCTCTACGGTCACACCAAGAGATTAAAGAGCAGCGAAGATAACAAGATAACAATAAGTGTCGCTCCATAAAGGGACCGTCCGACTATAGAATTGTTTCCGATGTTTATATGTGTTTGGTATGTCTAATATCCTTGTTTGGGCCTATCTGTGGAATAGAGTTTAATGAGCATGGTTTACGAAATGGGTTATATATAAAATAAGGAATACCCTTTAGCAATTTTCTTTATGATTCAGCATTATTTGGGCCTATTTCATAACCACTCTTCTTTTACAAGTTGTTTTTTTCTTTCAGGCGAAAGACAACCCATAAAAGGCAGAGCAATAGAGCAGAGCTAGCGACAAAGAACGACGGAGGGGGCAGGCCGAAGGAGATGCAAATCCCAGCCAGCCTGGGCTGACGCTCAAACCGAGGAAAGACAATCCAGCGCAAGTGTATGGAAAAGGCCCGTCAGGTATTTAAATTGGCGAGGAACATAACGTATCCTCGCGAGATCAGGTCTCACGAGACTAGATGGTTAGCGCTTAACCAGTTAGCGGCATTGATGGGAATGCTCTGATTCATCTTTGAACCAGGGTTACGATGTATATGTTTAACATTTCATATTTATATTTTTAGCTTGTTTTCAGTCCCCTTTTGAACACACTCTCAACATTGCACAGGACACACCCAAAAAACTAAGCCCTTTCTGACTGTTTGTCACTAGCCTAACAGTACATAACACCTTGCGCGCACACACGCACGCACTCACTGTTATTTTGACCCCATCGTCCATTCATTTGAAATCTAACTAGTAGGCCCAAATTGGCTATTACGTTAAATGGGACGGTCCTTATATTGATATTGGTCAAACTGTGAAAGATGGGTCACTGTAGTGCTACTAAGTGCTACTAGCTTACTGCACTGTACAGACACAGAGTTCACACTCACTCACAGTCTCTCTCACACACACACACACACACACACAATGTAGCGCTCGAATGAATAGACCACGAGTCAAAGAGGTTTTAACAGTTGTTTGGTTTATATAAACTTAACATACTATATCTCTGACCAGTGCAATCCAATACATTCCTCTGTAAAGCTTTTTTTGCATAAATATCAATCAGTAGATTAATGTGATTCGTCTGAAAGCTATGCTAGTCATGTGCGACTATTCAAATGGAATTCATTTAAAACAAATGCACATTGAAAATGGTTAGGATGGTAAACATTAGAGCCTTTCCATTATCAATTGCGCGGTTATGACAACAATGGAGTTGACAGACAAATAATATCGACTCAACTATACATTTGATTAATATTTTTTGGTAAAGATTTGTGTTCTCATTTGAAAAACTCAGAATATGTCACCAGAACTACAATTATTACTCACAACAGAGCAGCCAAATTCTAGTAAATTGTTATAGGATGCATATGGCTTTTTTAACCAAGGCTAGAACAACAGTATTGACACGATAAGAAAATGAACAGCACTAGTTTGTTTACAATATTATATGTTTGTTGTTTGTTGTGTGCATGTGTGTGTGTGTGTATGTGTGTGTGTGTGTGTGTGTGTGTGTGTGTAATCAGCATTATCAGTAGCTCAAGACCTCACTACCCTCAGGTACCCTTTTGTTGCTACAACAACCGCCCATTGTGGATGTCTCTGGACTCTTGTGGAAGCCTCTGTGTTATCTGTTGGTTGCACGTTGCAGTAAAAGGTCAAGGGTCGGGGCACTGGAGTCAGCTTCTAGCACTCACTGGCGCGACCTGCAGGTGGCCAGGAGTAGGAGAGAAACATTAGTGTCTAATCCAGGGGTCGGCAACCTGCGGCTCTTCAGCCTCCTTGTAGCGGCTCCCTTTGGCAAAAAAAATACCATGAAAGTCGCTCCCACCTCACAAATGAGAGCCTACAATCCTGTGTGAAGATCAAAGTCACATCTTACAGCCCCGACATAGGGAAGATTTGCAGCGAACTTCAGAAACAGAAGTCACATTGAACAGGTGAGAACAGTAGCATTTAATAGCGTATTATTTTTCAGAAAAAAACATTTATTTCAGACCCGGAACTGATCACAGCTTTTGTATGTTCAGGTGCTTCAATTGATTGCTGGCTGAGAAAGAAACCCGAAGAGGATGAGAGCACACTGAAACTCTTCACACGCACACAGAACCAACGTGACCTGCTCGCCGTCGCCTGCACTACCTGCATTATACCTGTACCTGTCATTGTGTAGCCCTATGGGAATTTGGGGTATTTCCTTAACTCTATTTTTTATTATTTTATTATATTATTTTATTTTGTTTATTTTACTTCCATACGTGTTTTTGTAATGCATGTAAACATTACAAAATGTGTTAGTTTATATTCATGTACTTAGAGTAAGAACCAATCAGAGGTCGGGGTGAAAGTTCAAGAGGAGCGCGTCCGAGAGAGAGAGGATGGAAGGATAACGCTGAACACGAAAAGCACGTTAGAAGTTCGGTAGAACGCCAAGTTTTAATGCGTGTTTTTCTTTTGAGTGCTTTTGAACACACGGACAGTGCAGTTTAAAGTATTCATGAGTGACTTTGGTAGCGTTTATGTGCGTCAGTTGTGAAGGACTCGTCTAGAGTCTTCACCGACGAGAGGACGGCTAATCAACGCGAGTTAGCCCGAGCTTCCAGAACTGTTGCCAGTGAGTTGCCTGCTCGGTGGACACCAGGGCAATTCTTCTACGAGCTCAGTCTCTCCTGAACTTCTCTGCTGAGCTGCGACGACGGTCTTGTTCACCTGCAGCACTAGGACCGCACTGCCGAGGCGTGGACGAGGACGACGACCAGCGATAGCAGTGAGTTTCTTTGTTGCACATTGGCGCGAAGCGGCCATTGGGTTTCAGGCCTCACCACTCCCAACCGACGCTACGGGCCTGCAGCGTTGCCTCCGACTCTGACGTGGGTTGGTGTCTATTCCATTTCATTGGATTTATTTAGTTTTATGCCGTCTTAGTTTTAGGTCTGAAAAGGTTCTAATATGGTATTGTACTGTTTCATTTCCTGTGCAATGGAACTTTCAATTTAACGCTAATATTTTACGTGTGTGAATGTATGTTTTGTATTTAATATATTTCTATATAAATTGTATAACTGAATGACCTTGAATATTCGCATGTTATTGGGTGTGTATATTGATAACACTATCAGTGAATTAAGCAAATAGTTAAGGGGTTAAAATAGTAATTTAATCAAAAGGGTTAGGGTTCATTCATTAAAGGAACAATCATTAGTATTGCATTAGGCTGCATACAATTAGTGCATTCATTAATATTAGAGAGAGTGACCTCTCACACACACAAGAATTCGGCAGTGCACCTCAATATAAATAGCTAAGGACAGCTAGGGGGCGCTACATAATGGGGGCTCGTCCGGGATGTTAATTAATGCAATTAGTTGATTAGTAATTATATGTCAATACATGCTTAGCTGTTAGCATTAGCCTGTAATTTTTTATTAGCTTCCCAAAGAAAATAAGTCAAAATAGCTTATTGAGAAGCTAAAAGCTAAAAAGAAAAGTAGCAGAGTAGCAGTAGCACTGTAGAATTAGTTAAAGAGCTCAAAAAGTCTGGTGCAGAAGAGAAGAATTGGATGAAGACCATGCCGTGATGGTAATGAGTCCAGAAGATGAAGAGAATGCCCAGATTGAAGAAACCATGGGAAACATCAAAGCCTTAGGCCGAGTGCGAGTGATTGGACAGACACTTAGTCTGAAGCTGAATCTACTAAAAGTGCTATGCGAGTGTAAGGAAGTGGTGGACCCCTCCAAAGTACCTCCAGAACTGGTGCCGGATGGCAAGACAGGAGGATCATTATTGCTTCGGAAAATCCTGTCCCTGGTGACGGTGCTTTCCCCAGCCCGTTAAAGAGTTTGTGGGATGATCCGCCAGCGGGTGGCTCGGCTGAGTCCATTATCCGAGCGGTAGGTGATTTGTTGGCTAAGATGGAGAAACCATCGGGTGAGAACAGCAGTTACCGTCGGTTGAGAGTGTTCTCAGGTACTTTGCCGACCCCAGCTGGGGAAGAGTCTCTTGAGCATTGGTTAGAGCACGCGCATCTGATGGTTGAGGAGAGCAAGTGTTCCACCAAGGAGAAGCGACGGCATATCATGGAGAGTTTGAAGGGTCCTGCGTTGGCTGTTGTAAAGGCTGTACGGACTGCTGATCAGGAGGTTCGTCCAGCTCAGTGCTTAGAAGCCATTGAGAGTGCTTTTGGGTCTGCTGAGACTGGTGAAGACCTATATTTTGCCTTTAGGTTGCTACAACAGCAGCCAAAGGAAAAGTTGTCTGACTTTCTTAGGCGCTTAGAGTTGTCATTGACCAACTCGGTGGTTCGCCGCGGAGGTCTCCCTACAGGCCGTGTCAACCGTGCTCGAGTGGAGCAGCTGCTCAGGGGAGCCGTCCACTCTGATATGATGCTTGTTCAGCTCAAACTCAGGGAACGGAAGGAAAACCCTCCATCATTTTTAGAACTGCTGAGCGAAATCCGAAGTGAAGAGGAGTATGAGACTTCTAGGATGAAGCTGAACACATCGGTACAGAGAGTCCATGCAAACCCCGCGACGGACAGTAGACAGGAAGACGTGGAGCATTTGAGATCTGAAGTTCAGGAACTCAAGTAAATGTTCACCTCCATGAGAACTCTACAAAGCCAAGTGGTAGCAGATAGCAAAGAACCAAGGTTGCTGACAAAAGCGCCCATCCCAGAGACAGGCGGTGAGGATGATGTAGCTGCCTTGAGAAAACAAGTGAAGGACCTGCAAAAGCAAATGGCGGGCCAAAAGTCTAAAGTCTCTGAATCCCCTGCTACAGTTCATAGAGTAGAGTCATCAAGACCAGCCCACAGTGATAATAGAAAGCAACCATCTAATGACTCGGATGGGAACTTTTGTTATCGCTGTGGTGAAACCGGCCATTTCTCTGCTAAATGCCACAATGCAGAAAATCAGGCCAAAGTGATCCAGAAATTGATTCACTCTCTAAAGAAAGCGAAACAGGGAGAATCACCAGTAAGCCGTCCCACAGTGTGCTCAGCTAAGAAAAGTGAGATAATCACGCTGAGAAGAGACATTCCTCATGCACTGATTGGCCCCTCTTCGATCGTTCCAGTGAAGATAAATGGCCAACATTGAGATGCACTCCTTGATAGCGGCTCACAAGTCACCATTATCTTTGAGACCTGGTACAAGCGGCACTTATATGATGTCCCAATCAAGCCAGTGTCAGGATTGGTGATATGGGGGCTAAGCGACACCAGTTACCCCTACCTCGGATATGTCGTAGTGGAGATGGAGTTTCCTGCGAAGGTCACAGGCTCGAAGGAGACACTTTCAGTCCTGGCCTTGATATGCCCAAGTCCTCAAAGTTCTGAGAAGACTTCTGTGATCCTAGGAACTAATGCTAACCTGTTTCAGAGATTGTCTAGACTCTGTAAAGAGACCACAGGAGTGGACCTTGCTCAGACACTTGGCATAAAAGCAAAAAACTCCATCGTGCACACAGTTCAGCCAACCACTGAGGGTGCAGAGAATGAAATGGGATAGGTGAAGTGGATGGGCCCAGGCTCACTTACCCTACCTCCGGGTGGTGAATGCTGTGCCATCTGTGAAGTAGAGTTGACAAAGCCTCTGGATCAAGACCTGCTGATGGTCGAAGCCTCACCCGCTGTCCCATTACCATCTGGAGTACTGCTGCAGCCTATGGTCGTGCCGACTACTGCAGTGAAGGAAGATCACCACACAGTTCTTATCCAGAATGAGTCTCTGAAGGACACAGTCATACCAGTTGGAACTGTCGTAGGCCAGCTATGCTACGCTGATTCAGTCGTTCCATCTCTGACAGTTGAAGCTGAAGCCGTGACTATTCCAACAGAGCTAGACCCTCAACTGATCCAGTTTGGCGACACGCCCATACCAAGTCAATGGAAAGAGCGACTCCGTCAAAAGTTATGTGAGCGAGCTAGCGTATTCTCAGTGCTTGAGTGGGATGTTGGCCTGGCAAAGGATGTGGAACATCATATCAGGATGACAGAACCAAAGCCGTTCAGAGAACGTTCAAGACGCCTTGCTCCAGCAGATATTGACGATGTACGTAAGCACTTGCAGGAGTTGTTGAAGGCTGGCATAATTAAAGAGTCACGTAGCCAGTATGCATCACTGCAGGACTTGTTGAAGGCTGGCATAATTAAGGAGTCACGTAGCCAGTATGCATCGCCAATTGTGATAGCCAGAAAGAAAACCGGGCATGTCAGAATGTGCATTGACTATAGGACCCTCAACAGCCGTACGATTCCAGACAAGTACACTCCTCGCATAGATGATGCGTTAGACTGCTTGACTGGGAGCAAATGGTTTTCTGTCCTCGATTTATGCAGTGGCTACTATCAGATTGCCATGGCGGAGGAGGACAAAGAAAATGCCTTCATTTGTCCCCTTGGATTTTTCCAATTTGAAAGAATGCCCCAGGACATAACAGGAGCGCCTGCAATGTTCCAAAGACTTATGGAGAAGGCTGTTGGCGATATGAATCTCCTTCAAGTGTTGGTTTATTTAGACGATCTCATAGTCTTTGGACGTTCACTGGAAGAGCATGAAGAGCGCCTCCTGCGGGTGTTAGACAGGCTTGAAGAGGTAGGGCTTAAACTCTCTCTTGCCAAATGTCAATTTTGTCAACCCAGGGTAAAGTATGTGGGTCACATAGTTTCCATTGAGGGCGTTGCCACTGACCCTGAGAAGCTTGAAGCAGTTGCTAAATGGCCAAAGCCCACAGACCTTAAGACATTGCAATCTTTCTTAGGTTTCTGTAGGTACTACAGACGCTTTATAGAGAACTACTCAGCAATCGTTAGGCCCCTCACGGAACTGACCAAGGGATATGCACCTACCCGACATGGAAAGAAGCAAGTCCTGGACAAGACCAAGACCTACTTTAAGGATTCGGAACCATTCAATGACCGATGGGAGAGGCATATGTGAGAGACTGTGGGCTGTGCATCACTCGTAAAACACCTGCCAAGAAAACCGCTCCCTTACATCAGATCACCAGCAGTGGTCCTATGAACCTGGTGTGTATTGACTTTTTGTCAATGGAATCCGATTCCAGAGGCATTAGTAACGTCTTAGTCGTGACCGATCACTACACCAGATATACTCAAGCCTTTCCTGCGAAGAATCAGAAAGCTCTGACGGTAGCCAAGATCCTTGTCGAGAAGTATTTTGCCCACTATGGCTTGCCTGCTAGGATTCATTCTGACCAGGGAAGAGATTTTGAGTCGAGACTGATAAGAGAGCTGCTGACAACCTTGGGCATACGGAAATCACGAACGACTCCATATCATCCTCAAGGGGATCCCCAACCAGAGCGCTTCAACCGTACTCTGCTCTCCATGCTTGGTACTTTAGGCCAAGAGAAGAAGAGATCCTGGAGTCAGCATGTACCTTCATTAGTGCATGCTTACAACAGCACAAAAAGTGATGCGACGGGATACTCTCCTTATTATTTGATGTTCAGTAGAGAAGCAAGACTACCTGTAGACCTGTGCTTTGAAACCTCCAAAGAAAGAACTCAGGAGGCAAACCATTTCCAATATGTGGAAGGCCTGAAGCATGACCTGCAAAGAGCATACCAACTTGCTAGTCAAGCTGCAGACAAGACTCACTTGAGGAACAAGAAAGCCTATGATCAGAAGGTCAGCTTTCAGAACACACAGGAAGGAGACCGTGTTCTCTACAGTTGGTTCTATTGACGGAATTAAGAGGGGGAGGGGGAGAGGATCTTTTAGGAGTGATGATATTACTGCGCCGACGTCGAAGTGCTCCCAGGTGTTATTCCGCCATACATTATAGTTATCCTTTTTATCCGCTTAGAAAATTGGCATGTTTCATTTTGTGTAACGATACTTGGGTCGTGTAACTACTCATGTAACCGTATTTAAATAGGGAAAATGTGGAAGTGCTTGGTCGCTTCTAACTTCACCCCTGTTTGGATCCTAAGGAATATACTGGGCCAAGCTACATGCTACCAAAGTAGCGCTGCGTGCCAGAGCGATTGAGTGCACGCACGAAGGCGAGAGAGGTATATATCAACTCATCTAAGATCAGGGAAGAACATAGTTCAGTAGGGAAAAACGGTGACGTTTTCCTTTAATGCCTCGCCCAGTGTGTTCCATGAGACTACATTCAAAGCTGTAAACTCACCATCGTGCGTCTGTTGAGCACTGCTTCCTGTCTTTCTCCTGCGGGGAGGAAGGTGAGGTCAACATGAATAATACATGAAAAACACACAATTACACATGAATAACACATGCATAACACACAATAACACGTGAATACCACTTGAATAACACATGAATAACACACAAGGTAATGTAACATAACGTAGGATGAGATGAGGTGAAATGTGATGAGAACATGAGGTAAGTTAAGGTAATGTAAGATAACGTAGGGTAAAATATGGAGAGATGAGATGAGATAGCGTGAGATAAGTTAAGATAATGTACATTAGGGTAAGGTTAAAGGATAAAGGTGAACAGAACAGTGCTGCTATTCTACTTAGCTTTTCTATTTTTTGTATCTACATCTTTGCAATAAAGGGGCATTTAGCAGATGCTTTCGTCCAAAGCGACTTACAATCAGTACATTTGTGGGTTTGACATGTGGAGAGTTGGAAGAGGGGGGGATCAAGGGGTTCGAACCACCGACCCTACGGTTAGTGGATGACCCGCTATGTCCACCCCCTCTACCCACTGAGCTACTGCCGCCCCCACTCCTTCATGTTTGATTTCTGAGACTTTAGAAAGGGCCAATGGAAAACCACATCACACAGACCCAACATGTGCTTGCTGAACATACTGTGCCACATAAGTATAACAGGCAATGCGGGCAACTTACCGCTTGTCCTGCTTAAACTTGCACCTGCAGTGACCACCTGAATGAGGAGAATAACAAATGTGAGTTATGTGGCTGTGTGTGTGTGTGTGTGTGTGTGTGTGTGTGTGTGTGTGTGTGTGTGTGTGCGTGTGTGTGTGTGTGTGTGTGTGCGTTAGCCCCTCTTACTGAGTAGAATGGTGATGCCAATGAGACAGAGGACAGCAGCCAGGATCAGTCCTCCAACCCGGAGTCTATGGTAGTCTGCACACACCAAAAAAACACTGCTCAGATACATCTAATTTTACCGGGAACAATGGGACAGTGGTGCACTTCTACACATCTGCACATGTTGTAAGAATTTAACCCTATAGCATTGGCTTACAGAAATACAAGTGGAAATATGAACATTTTAATATTGCTTCTTTAATCATATATATTTACCAAATACAAATGGGTCATCTTCAGCTGTGGGGGCACAAAGGCATTGTGTATTAGAGATATGGACAGCACAACAGGTTTAATAGTGAACCTTAATAGTTTAATAGTCATCTAATAATGGGGACTACATACAGGGAAAAGGGACCTGACTTGTCTACTGATTGTTTTGTTTATTGACGACAACTAGACACAGTACATACCTGTGAAGATATGATTAGTTTAATGTGTTCACATCCTGAAATGCTATCCTCTAATTCCATTGTGATGACAGAGCTACAATCAATAATAACAGAACCGTCTGAATATGCTCAGCATTCAGTCTGTATTAGCAACAACACATTTGCTGTACTGAGTCCATAACAAATGTCTGAAAAACACTTACGATTTACTTCTTCGGCAAATACAAGGGACACCACTGAAAAATAAGAGTTGAGACACAATTACAGACCAATAATTAAAACATTTTTTACAGGTTGTCTTCACTAGTCTTTATGTCTAGGTCTTTTGTTCAGCTTTTCATTCATTTTTTTCTTATCCTTCACAGTCTGTTAATTTAACACAAAAAGAATGCAAGTGGTCTAGTCTGTTTATTGGAAATTCCAGACCAGTTACATAAGTTCCATAAAGTGTTCCGTTTTTGCATTCCTTCTATCGTTTTCATTGCTTGCACATTACATATAGGCTATATCGGTTAACTCCATGCTGCCATTTCTTTTTTCTCCTCCTCAAGATAACGTCAACTGTCTGTTTGAAGTAAAACTAGGAAATTATCACTTTTGCAATACGTGCATATATTTGGTTCATTGTTTATAACCGACAATAAAAATACTAATTCGAAATAAAAAATATTTATTTTTAAATTATTTTTTCGTCATAGTAACGAGTTAAGAGCGGTAAAGGGTAAAGGGTAGTGTTCAACTCACAGGTCATTAAAACCAATGCAGAAATCTTAGACATCTTCTTGCTCCGAGAAGCTGCGGTATCTGTAAAACGAAGAAGAAAATGCCAAAGGCCGTGCCATTTCTCAATCACTCATTTTGATTGTGTTTCTTGGCGCACAAAAACTGAGCACACGTCGGGTTCACGCCGTTACGGTGATGCGCGTCACACGCACAATCACGCCTCATCCCGACAGCGGGCGCTGGAGGCTCTTGTGACGCGCAGGGATCGACCGCTCGGTCGCTGGCCGCTCCGAGCGGGTGACGTATCGGGTCTGTTTAAACAATGTTATCTCTTCTCCGGGGGGGGGGGAGATAATCACATTTTACTCTCTGGACAGCACTTCAACAGGCCCTGCACATATATATACATATATATACGTATGTGTATATGTGCATATATATATTTCAGCTCATGCGGCACACGCAGAGAGACACAAAGAGAGACAGATGAAAAGCAAGACGGAGTGAAATATTCAACATGTGTGTGCATGTTCGGTGGTGTGTGCGTGTGTCTGTGTGTGTGTGTGTGTGTGTGTGTGTGTGTACATGTTTGTGCATTACCTCCCAGGCAAACTGGGCTACACAATTACACAGGGAAGGGAAGAAATTGAATCTGATCTGAAAGGGCACTAAGTAATCAGTTTTACTTTACTAATACGCACACACACACACACTCGCACGCACACACACACACACACACACACACACACACACACACACACACACACACACACACACACACACACACACTCCTAGGAGCTATAGGCATTCATAAGCCTACAAAAAGCAACGCTGATATAAATCATGCCGGATTGTAATGAAAACCTGTGTGTAAACAAATTTGTGCACTAACTGTTAGCTAACTGTTAGCTAAGGCAGCTAATCCAGCTGTCTAAACCAAGAACCTCTGCAATCTCTTCAAGTCTCTATTAATTAACACAGCAGCATGAACCTGATCTCAGAGCAGTTCACTGCACGGTTCACTCCATGGGCTGATTGGACCGAATTGTTTTCCGGTTGGATGAGATGAAACAGCAGACACAAGGTGATATTCAGTGGTGGGGACACGGCAGGATATCAGGTCTTTCAGGATTCGAGCCAGAGGCTAGTGTTGCGCCAGCAACCAGTGACCAACGGCCGTGCAGAAGCACATGAATATGCACACATGACACAAGCTACAACAATCGCACAAATTCAAGCTGGAGTGGCAGCAACAAAGAGCCTTAGTTTAAGTGTGTGTGTGTGTGTGTGTGTGTGTGTGTGTGTGTGTGTGTGTGTGTGTGTCCATTTGGCCCTCCTGACCAACGGCCTTATGGAAATGTCTAGTCAAACTAGCAGTCAGCGTTTTGAAACCCCTGGGCTTGTTCTGCAAAACAACC
>OMKI01009584.1:3958-15278 GCA_900302315.1 Phycis blennoides | reverse complement strand
TGTGTCTGTGTCTGTGTCTGTTTGTGTGTGTATGTTTGTGTGTGTGTGCGTGTGTGTGTATGTGTGTGTGTGTGTGTGTGTGTGTGTGTGTGTGTGTGTGTGTGTGTGTGTGTGTGTGTGTGTGTGTGTGTGTGTGTGTGTGTGTGTGTGTGCGTCTGCAAGGTATACCTAAATTCCACCAGTGTTTTTCCTTTCTTGAGTGTGTGTAACAGTTCACTATTAAAGCCAAACACAGCATCCTCTTCTCCAAAAGGCTCCAACATTTTCTAACACCAACATGACGGGCATGAAAAGGTTTTCAGTATGAAACAGAAACCGAAGTGAGAGGATATTTTTGACAGACTTTGTTTTCCTTATAAAACGGGTAAATAAATGCAGCATACCTCCACAAGAAGTTTACGGTGGATCTTGAAGGTAATCATGCCACCAGGCCCCACAGATACTTCTTCAACTACATTGTCCTGATTCAACTGAGAAGCCGAAAAGTCGAACTAGTTAAGTTAGTTAACAGCTATAGACAATGAGAATATCTAGCCTACTAAGATTTTATGGCTTAGGACTATATGTTAGAGGGTAAATATATCTACATTTTTAAATACATTTTTCAGACAATTGAAAAAGTATGTTCATCCGTGTGGAAATATCCATGACTGTGATGAATTTTGTTTCAAGGTAAAGTCAAAGTCTGAATATCGTACATGAAACTAAATTCCCCACAGGTGTTCCATGATGGTTGTGTTGATAATAAAAGCTCGTACCTCATTGGCCAGCGCTTCTGCCTGCAGCTGAGCGTCTCCGTGAGACGGGATGATGCCCTTCATCCGAAGAGTACTGACCGGCAGTCTAAAATCGGGAGACAAGCTGAAAAAGAATACGTTTTGGACTTTAGGAAACATAGTTAGTAGAAGGCACACTTGAGCTGAATCGGCTGAATGGGACTGACTGACTGACACACACACACACACACACACACACACACACACACACACACACACACACACATTACCGTTTCTTTGAAACGGGAGCCGCATGAAGAGCTGAAATGAACACATCTTCAGGTTGATGCAATGTCCTTGCCAGCTATTGATACATATCAAACACAAGAATACACAATGCTAGGGACCTTTGTAGAATCAACAACATTTAACAAAGCACAATAGTTATGATCTTTGTGATAACATATGCCTAATAAAAAGTATCATAAGGCTTTATTGGGTTTTGGACAAGCTAGTGCAAACGTGCACATGCACCACACAATCTTTCACAACAATGTCGCAACGTAAATACCTTTGCAGCAATGCTTCTTCTAAAGAAACAAGCCATTTGCGCAAGACTATGTTGAATCAAAATACATTTTAATTTACGTGTTGGACTATGAAAGGTAACCGGCTGAGGTTCACGTTGACATTTCCTCTACTTCCTTATGAACTGCGTCGCCTGCTTCTGCGCCCAATCAGAATGCTTCATTTGCTGACGACACCAAGACATTAAAGAGGGTTCGCTTGAAATGTTATCCGTTGCAACTGAAGTCCATCCCCACTTCCACGCCCGTTACCCAGTTTTCACTGCGACAGTCGATTGTTTTCATTTTCGTTTTGGCCAAAGAGTATATTTTACGATCAGCTCTAGTAATTTTTGAGCATCTCTGCAAGTAATTTGTCTTAGTCGAACGTTATAAACATATCATTTAAGCATAGCTATTTGCATATTGTCAACAAAATCTGATGTTAAACTCACTAACCAAGAGGCAAGCACACATGACAGTACGTAACACATTTGTGAAAAGAATTTATTTAACTTGATCCAATGTCTCAACACCTATAGTAAATAAAATCTACTTTGAAAAAAAAAAAAAAAGAATACAGTGTATACAAACTGAATTCCAGTAATTTCCAATACATGAAGAAAAAAAAAAAAACTTTGTCTAGTCCAGTCTGAGAGGTTTATTGATCCGTCCACCCATGGGTGACCAATCCCTTTAAAATGTACATTAAGAGTAGCTATACAGGTAAGATGACTTTCTGCAAAACAATCAACTTTGTCAGGGGGAAAAAAGCAATGCATGTAGCAAGGTTGCCTTATATGAGGCATCAAAACAAAGCCAAATAAATAGCAACACGGCAGTGAAAAGAGGCCATTGGTAAGAGGTCCATTCAACGGGGAGGAGAGGGGGGGGGGCAGAGGGACGCCCTCCTCACCCTAGCTGTAAGAGCACATGTGGATGCCACTGTCTCAGGCTGCAGAGACAGTGTGTCCACACAGAGTCGATATGGCACAGGTAGGAGGGACATCCGGGCAGGCCCACCGATTCCCCCGGAGTAGCTTGCAGCAATAAAGTAAGGTGATTCGCCGTCACACAGCCACACTCAGGAAACATCTGGGGGAAAACCATGACACAAAAGGTCACAGGTCAAAGTGGACGCATTAGTTTTAGACGGTGGCTCAACTTATCGCTGTTCATCGTTTAAAAAAATTTAAAGATTATGGCAGCAGCCTAACGCAAACTTTTTAATATTGTGGCAATATCAAAAAGTCAAATTAGTGTGCTGTATTACTACATCCAGCATCCAGCCTTGTTTTTATGTTTTCATTGTATCATATTAAGAGACTTTAGAACACAGACGCCAGCTTGAAGCAGACATCACTTTTCTTCATACTAGCTTGTAGTTAGATCTGATGCTGCAAAACATGGCTTTACCAAAAAGCACATTATTTGAACTATTGAATAGTGATGTAATGTACAGGCAAGATTTGTCTCGCAGAAATAACTCCACATCATCGACCACAGTCTGCATTCATCTTTTGTAGTGCTAGGGTAGAGCATTCAAATAATATCAGCGCATTGAGGAGAAAAACTACTTCCAAGCACCCAAGCAAATGCTTGAAACTTGTTCTGGTGACTTTCTTACTGTATTAACAGCAATGAAGTGTTTCACCTTCTTATGACAAATGTACTTATTGTAAGTCGCTTTGGATAAAAGCGTCTGCTAAATGCCCTAAACGTGAATGTAAGCGTGGTTTTGGTGTAACTAGTCTGAGCATAGTGTTGTTTAGACTACTCACAGCTCGCAGGTTGCTCTCCGAACCGTCGCATCAGCTGATCGTGTGTGAACTTGACAAAGGCGTCATATTGCTCTGGAGAAGAAAGAAAAACAACAACCACCACATGTCAATAAAAACCCGTGCAGGCGACTCGACGCGTCTCGTGGCTCAGGGCGCTCACACGGCTCACCTGCCAGCTTGGAGGTCAGGATCTCGTTGTACTCCTCGCGTATCTTCTCCTCCCGCTCCTTCAGGAGCCGTTCACAGATCATGCCCACCTGCCTCAGGGAGAACAGCGGCTGCTCTCTCCTGGTGGGAGACGTGGAGCAGCTCCCTGCGGGGCGACACGGGCCAGATAACAATGTCGTTTCCCGAAGATGAGTTCACATCTGGGAATCGGATCTATGGCGAAAAAAGGTGACCTATAGCACCACTATTGTGCCCTCTCCTATTTATGTCCCACGTAAATATTTAATGTTTTGCATGTTACATGGGATTACTTTTGTTGGTCAAGCGTGCATCTAAAGGTGTTGTATTATGTAAATGAACAGGAACCAGAGATACATTGTAATTTATTATTCCCGGGACACCCCTTAGTTAAATGAGGATCTCATGGAACCCTTTGCAGAATAGATATTGGGTTGCCATGACATCACTGTGTGACCAACATAGTTTTTAATAATGTCATAACACTTTATATCCCATAACCTAGACCAGGTTGTTCTTCGGACATGGCGGACTACCTGAGGATCCACTCGGAACACTTTGGAGGTCCACAGGACAACAGCCATCCGTCTGCTGCGGAACGCTGTCCAGGTGTCTGCGCTTCTGCAGCCGCTTGTACTCTTGTTTTATGTTGTGAAGAATTTGTTCTGAAAAACAGTCATCAGGAGACAAGTATATTAGTCGGGCATTCAACTGGCGGATATAACCAATTATCCCATGCTAATAGACACTACTTCGCTGCCCGATCACGGCACGTACGTTATAGTGACTTCAAGTGTATAATTGTTTAGTATAAAACGCTCCCTACCGGTTGTAAGTCTAGAGGATACCACTTCTCCAAATGGCGAAGGCTCCATACGCAGATATTTCTGTGGCGATGAAGTGGAAGCAGCTGTAGACATGATTGGGGCGCATCTTCTTCTTTTGGGTGACGCCGGGCTCATGAGTGGATCAAAATCCATGGTCCTTTTCAGAGTAGCTCCACAAGCCATTGTACCAAAAGTTATCCTAACACCTGGTCAGCAGAAGATTACAAAAGCCAACTGCTGTCACTAATGTAGGCCGAGTTGTTGCTCCTGTACAAGCTAGCGTTAGCTTGGTAAAGCTATAGAGCTTCCGGCGTCAGCGCGATACCGATTTTTCTTACCTCGTACTATCTTTCTCCCAACTAATGTTGCACTACGCAAACTACTACACGTACGATTTAACTATCTGTGCGGATTACCTTTTTAGTAATGTCGTATTAAATTAGATGATAGCAGATACCGTACTATCAATTCAAAACGTCCGTCGAAAGACAGTTACAGCCTTTTCTGTTAACCTTATAATGGGCATGCGCAAACATGCAAGTCGTGTCGGTACTTGGTGTTTTTTTTGTCGTCACGTTTATGGTCGCTTGTACTTGTTTCTATAAAATAAACTACACATCCCACAACCCATGCACTGTCTTTTAAATTGGGTCTGTTTAAAACAAAACAAAACAAAAGTTTCTCAAAACGTTTGTGTCGTCACAAATTGTTCTCTGACATTGTATCTTTTCGAGAATGCTATTGTAAGGACTACAGGATTACATTAAGGGACACGGACAGATCAAGTATTTTTTTTAATTATTGTTGATATATTATTATTAGGCTATTTTATGATTATGCTGATTATTATCGTTATCATTACTATTTTAATGTGTCATTTGTTATTCTAAATGGCCTTACAATTATGTTTTATAATAAAACAACATGACACTAAGATGGCCTAATAACATATATTTGGTTTTATTTAACAAAAGGACATGAACCATAAATGAACATTACACATTTGATACAATAAACACACTGAGAAATCAAGACAAGATTCTTTATTTCAACAGTTTGTATTGACCTACCCCGCCGCTATCGTGTAAACATGTAGGCCTATTACAAACAGGTGGCCAGATACTTGACTTGTATGTATGTAGTTATCAGGCAGATCGTTTGGTAGTATTCAATACATGTTTGTCGAAGTGTAAGTTTGGTGACCTAAGTGAAGTGAAACTGAAAACTGCGGTGTGCAAGATCACTGGAAATGTGTTTCACATTCACCGAGTTAACCCATCCATCGGTTTCATCTTTCAAAATGAGGCAACTTGTCCACACGGGGGCGGAAAAGATGTTCGGCATATTCTGCAGTGGCTGCTCAGTTCCCATTATTTTGGTCTCAGAATTATATTATGTAAAGCGAGTATACACTGTGTATGTTGGGCCGTATTACCTGCCATTCGACATATTTTCAATACAAAAAAAATACGTTCAAAATGTCAACCAGCTGTGTCTTTATTTTCAGGATCTCAAAAACATCAATACAAAAGAGACTTGTTTATTTTATTTTCTTCCTTTGTTATGCCACCATTGTACAGAAGCCACTTGACAATCAATTTTGATCTTGAATACTCAATAATACAAGAGGCAGCAAAGCATACTGATAGAGAGCTCACTGGCTAGCTTACGTCAAGATAAATGACTACAGAACAATTGTGCTGTGAGATGTACAGATCAAAAGTATTTCACAATCAACTAGAAAATCACAATTTCCCCAATTGCTTTGATGGGATCATCGGTTGATTTCAATAAACGCACACATAATGTCCATCGGCTTACCAGCTAATGAATTAACTTTGCTTTGCTTTCAAATTCACAGCAGACGTGCCTTATTTAAAGTTACATAAAAAGCATTTCACTAAACCTGTGTGAATTGGTCGTTTCATTTATTCCAACCATTGAGAGTAGGCTACCACAAAAACAACTCAACTGCAATTGTCCAAAAGGCTTGTGGTGGAATTACTTAAGTCACAAAGTTTCACAAACATACAAGGCTGAATCCAAGTCCACTTGGGGAAAGCAGCGATATTCAGACAAAACCTCATTATCTAACAGCAGTGACCAGCACTCTGAGTCCAGCCTTTAGGCAGAAGCTAGTAATATTATTTCATTAGCTGTTCAAATGTAACATTTGCTTTTGTTTTTTGTTTTTTTGTTTTTTTGTTTTTTTTCTTATGACAAGAAACACTGTAGAATTGTCAGGTATACATTTGATCAAAGACGCATTACTAGAACGTTCCAGCTAGAGAATGAAGAAGTGGACAATAGACTCTCTTAACATAGATTTTTCAGATTTTTTTTGGTTGTCAGAGTTGCCCCTTACTTAAAAATTCGGAGTCTTGTTGTTTTCTCCCGTCCTTCAAATTTATGCAGAGAACATAATTGGTTTAGTCAGCAAAGTTTATATAAAAAAAAAGCTATTCTACAGATCGTTCACCAGCAGAGTGACTCTCCAATTCGTTTTATACATGTGACATTAATCAAAGGACAAATGATTATGTGTTTAATACACTTTAGAGAAACACATGAATAATACTAGAATTAAAAGAAAAAACGACTAAATCCATCTTTTATGTCATTTTTCTTAAAGAAACAAATTGACGCACATATATCTTCGAGTGACAAGGGGCAATAATTTGCTATCCTTCTTCTGCAACGCGCACATTGACATAAGTGACAGAATAAAATATTTATGAATACAAATGTCAGTAGCCCCTTATCCCATAAATGAAGATATATTGATTTAGAATTTACAATACAAAAATATAATATGCCTTCATTAAGTGGAATTCATGACGTCTGTGGTAGAAAAAGACTAATGGTTGTCTTTGTAGTTATTCATATTCTCAGTCCTTTCCGATTCCTCTCACTACCATTTGGCACTTTGGCACTGAAACACTATACATTATACTGGCACATGAACATAACATAAATAATTAGTTAACGACTATAGCTATATGCAGGAGAGGAAATTCTGCCAAACCTTTGTTCTGCATCTCTCTTTGTTAAGCGTGTGTTCAATGCCACGACGGGAGATGCCAACCCAACCTGCGTTCCCACGTACGTCCCGTGAACGCGCCCCGTCTACACGGGCTCCGCAGACGTCTCGGTCGACACAGAGATCGTCACTTTGGCTATTTTCACAGTGGTCTTCACGCAACTCTCGGCAGCCCTGTGGGCCGCGATGTTGGCGTTGCGGCTCTGGCAGTCTGACTCCAGGCTGTTGTCCAGCTGCTGACCGCTGCCCCTGCAGGCGTGGCAGGAGCTGAGGAAGGCGTGGCGCAGGTCCTTGCTCCTCAGGGCGTATATGACCGGGTTGACCGTGGAGTTGAGCAGGCACAGCATGGTGCAGAACGCAAAGACGGTCTTAAAGTCATCGTCCATCTTCCAAAACAGGTCGTACACCATGATGGCCAGCACCGGCCCCCAGCAGACGACCAGCACCGCCAGGATGAGCACCAGGGTCTTGGCCAGCCGGATATCCATGCGGGTCTGTTCGGGCCTGGTGCTCTGCACCTTAGTCCCGTCCGCCGAATACACCACCAGGCTCTTCTGCGAGGTGCGGCTCAACATGCGCACGGCGTGGTGGTGGGCCTTCCACAGGATGTACATGTAGGCGTAGATGATGAAGAGCACCAGCACGCTGGTCACCCCGATCCAGAACATCAGGTAGTTCTTGTCGATCAGCGGGAAGATGTTGGAGCAGACCGTGTTGAGCCGCTTGCAGTTCCAGCCCAGCAGGGGCAGGACGGCGATGACGATGGAGATGGTCCACATCACGCAGAAGGCGATGACCGCCTTGGTGCGCGTGACGATGCGGCGGTAGGACAGGGGCCGGTGGATGGAGATGTAGCGGTCGATGGCCGTCAGGAACAGGCTGCCCACGGAGGCCGTGAAGGAGGCGGTGACCCCGCCCAGCTTGAAGAGGAACACGTTGGTGCTGTCCTTCCGGTGGAAGACGTGGAAGTCCAGGAAGCTGTAGACGAAGATGACGCTGCCCAGCAGGTCGGCCACGGCCAGGCTGCCGATGAAGTGGTAGGAGGGCCGGCAGCGGAGCGTGCGCGACTGAAAGATGACGCAGAGCACCACCAGGTTCTCCAGCACGGTGAAGGTGCCCAGCGTCAGGGACATGACGGCCACGGCCAGCTGCTGGCTGGGCGTGAGGATCATGAAGCACTCCATGTCCATGAAGTTCTCGCCACAGCGGATGTTGTCGCCGTCCTCGCCGAAGGCGCTCCTGTTGCCGAGGAGCTCGGTGGCGTTGGTGGGGTAGGGCAGGATGCCCTTGAGGATGAGGTCTTCGTCCGCCGGCACTTTGTCGGGGAACGCGTGGCCGCGGAAGGCGGACGAGGGCTTCTGCATGCCGAAGCCGCCCTTGATGAAGTCCGCGTGGACGGTGGGGTCATCGTACTTGGCGTCGTTGGAGCCCAGATACTGTAAGCCCGACGTGATTGTCCGGAAGGTGGTGTCGGCCACGCCATCGAGCACAGACTTCATGGCTGTGTCTGGGGGATGATATTGCAGTCAAATAGGATGCTTGGCCAACCTACAAATTGATAAAAAAAAAAAAAAAAGAATGAAAAAAAAAACATTTTAGACCTTTCTCACTGCATTGAACAAAAACTGCAGAAATCACATTATCAAGCGATTACCATCAGCAGATCAATTACAGGCGACACTCGAAAAATCTATTGTAGCCTATTTTTCTGGAGGGGGGGGGGGCACAAAACAAGACACTAATGATTGCATAATTAACCATAAAATCCATAAACAATATCTAAATTACGTTTAATTTCCACCCCCCTCGCTTTTTTAATTCAAACTGTGAAAATGAACAGGAGCTACTTACCACTATCAGACAACACAATCAAATCGCAAATATACAACACCTTGAAAATCACTTCAATCTACCAAAAAAATATTTAAATTGAATTCCCCAAATGAATTCGACAAAACAAACAAAAGCGAATCGTAGACAACCATAGATTCATTCAAAAAACAAAAAACAAAAACACATTCCCAAACAAAAGGCTTTTAAACAAGTAGCCTGTAGGTTATCTACCTCACATTATTTTTCCCAGATCCAGAGAAACTCTTCACACGAACAGTGGACTATCCTTCACTCCAACTCTATAGCGCTCAGCGTAAAACGATTGAAGTGTAGTGTGGAATGTTGCAGAAACATTTCCAACTGTCATTTTTTTTTTTATAGCAAATTATAAATAAAAAAACATTTTTACGGCGCGACTAAAAAAAGTGGATCGTGCCTCTCTTCTTTGCGCCTCTCCCTCTCTCTCTCTTTCTCTATGTCTCCCTCTCTCTCTGGTGTGTGCGCACCGTGCGCTGACAGCTGCTGGCGGAGTCTCCGCGGCTCGGGAAGAGGAGCGGACTTATCAAGAGAGGGTTTTTTTCGTGCGTGGTCACGTGTTCACCGGAGCGCCGTCTCCACAGATCTGCCCAACCCACGACGCCGTCTACCTTCGTTGGATAACACCGAGGGAGGCGGATAAACAGCGCACCACTAAATGATGAGATTTTAGATTCTCAAAAGCCCTCAAAAAAAAGTAGGCCTATTAAAGATGGATGAGATAAAGCAGTAAGACCAAAGACCGGCACCAAAAACTACAAACCAACGGGCAATGCTATGTGAATACATTCGCTTTGTTGTGGTTATTCCCATAGGCGGCACCATCAATATTACGAAACGCACTCGTACACCATGTATTCCCCGCCTACACGGTGCATGTCTACCCGAAACGAATGTTACATGCACCAATATAAACAGGCAAGGGTTAATGCCGATTGGTCGGTGTGTTAATCCTTATATAAAAAAACCGAATGAATAAAAGGCCTTGTGATATCATTGAGAATCACAAGGAAATAGAATACGTCTGATGCATTCAGAACAGGTGAGTTTGAAATCCAAGGTTTGTATGAAAAATGGGCAATATTAGGGATGTGGAATATTTGAACCCATGCACTGTGCAAAATCATGCAATGGAGAGGCTGTCCAAAAACGGTTCCCTGGATCCTTTGTATTTTACCTTTTCATTTGCTGTGTACTGTTGGATTGTTGTTGGAGGCCGGTTGTCTGCTGTCTTCTAACTGCAGCATGGGCCAGAGTCCAAAGCAAATGTCCCAATGGGACAATAATGTGCATCAATTGAATCGTGGTACCCTATAATGTGATTGCTAATGGTAACACCTGTAGCCAAATGCGGATGCATTTTCGCCAAGTGATATTAAAGATCTGTTGCTGGTATTGGTGGAATCCTTAAAAATACGCTCTGTTCAACAAACTTAGTATTTTATTTCATATTTATTCATGAAAGGGTCCACGCTGTTTTAGTATGCCAGGATCCATAACTGTGATACGACCCGCCCCCCCGGGAAGCCACTAAATCTAAGCCCGCAGACTTCTGCATCATATCTCAAAAACAGTCTGGAGGAAATTGTTCACAACATACGTGGTGGATGCCTCCGACGCGAGCAGGCACATCAGCTAGAGCTCTGTCATTTGTTGGTGGTAACAGCTGTGCTGGCAGCAAAGAGGCCAGCTTTCACCAAAACACTGACAGACGAGGATATTACGTGGATTTAAAAGTTTTTTTTTTCACCTCGGATACAAACTATCCCACCGCGACGAGTTAAGGACAATAAACGGCGATCGTTGCGTTTCGAAAGCCTAAACGCGAAATAGTAAAAGTCATGCTGACCTGTCCTTTATGTGACCCGGGAACCTAGCATAAAAACACAGCATTGGGTCGTACAATGAGGCTAGTTTCTATCGGAGAGCCGCGGGTTTTGCATCCGAGCATCCTAGCATCCTGTTAGGGGGCTACTGCTATGCTGTCGCTACGAATGTCCGCGTGCCCAAACGAGGACAGACGGTCGAGGGACGGACAAACCGCAGTGCTGAACGCTAACTCAACAAATGACGGCAAATGATTGGTGCCGTGCACACCATCTGGGAGCTGCTCACGGCGGGAGGATGCGAGAGATCAGCTCCTCTCACATCCTCAGGCAGGAGTCCTGCCAAGTGAGATGGTCCATTAGGGTCCTCCATGGCCACCGCCCAACAGCAGCGCTCCGAGCCAGACCACGGCTAAAAGCGAGCCCCCGAGAGAACCCCCCCCCCCCCCCCCCCCCCCCCCGGCCGGGGGGGGGGGGGGGGGGGGGCGGGCGCGCGGGGCCCCCCCCCG
>OMKI01009570.1:10297-26562 GCA_900302315.1 Phycis blennoides | reverse complement strand
GGTTTCTGAAGCGCCGCAAATCAACCAGCCGCGTCTCACCTCAGCACCGGGGGTCCGAGCGGCGGCAGGGCGACGGGCCGGCTCGTGTTCTGGGGAGCCGAGGGGACGTGGACGGCGTCCTCCGCCGCGGGGGCGTGAGGCTGCGGGGCCGTGGCCACGGCGGCCTCCTTACCGGGCTGCTCCGTCTGTGTGGGGGGGGGGGGAAAACACACGGGCGATCAGCGGCCGCCCCATAGAGATCAATGGCCACCGCCGCCGCGGTTCACCCCAACGGAGACAGACGCCACTACGTACCTTGTCCCGGTTCAGGCCGCGCACCACGTCGGACATGCGTGTCTCCAGCACCGGCTCCCCCTGGGTGCTCACCACGCTGCCGGGGAGCGGGGGGAAGTTGTTGGCCGCCAGGTCGAACTTGGGCGGGGACGGCTTGATCTCAACGGGCACCGCGGGCCTCTGAAAGAGTCCAGGAGAGGGTCAACGGAAATGCTCGCCAGTCCAGATGAAGTGGGATTGCGTCCACCGAATAAATAAATTGGTCTTTTTTTTTTTGTTTGTTTTTTTATATACACATCTTTCCAACCCTCAGATCTCATAATCTGAACGCTCATCGGGGATTGCTGTGAAAGTTTCCGACTTTGGGGGAGAAGAGTAGAGAGTAGATGGAGGAAAGAGACGAGAAAGAGTGAGAGTGAGAGTGAGAGTGAGAGAGAGAGAGAGAGAGAGAGAGAGAGAGAGAGAGAGAGAAGGAAACCCAAAGCCAGTTATTTCACAGCCACTTTTCACCCTCTATGCGCAAAAGGATGTCTTCATCGGGTCAGCGTTGCACAACACCGGCGAGAAAGCCTTTGAGACAGTACAGGCCTGCGGTTCACGTACCATGATGCGGTCGTCCTCTCTCCTCCTCCGTATTCCTCTGTAGGTGGTACTCCTCCTGCCGCGGACACACAGACAAAGCATGGTCACGTGTGGTCATGACAGAGCTACCGTGATGGTCTACATCGGGGCTCCCCAATTAGTTCTCACTGAGGGACAAATAATGTCAAGGTTGAGAACCAAAGGGTCGAGGGTTTTTTTTCTTCATTGGACCAGTAAACATTGTTTTATGTGCAGATGTTATTGTTGCGCGCTATGAATAGAAGTAGTATTATTGTTATGATTAGTAGTACAAGTGGTAGTTGGTTGTAGTAGCAGATATTTCACTTCATGGCAGGTTATGACATAGTGTCACTAGGTCGGAACGGGGCCGGACCCTTTGCTTTGGCCCGCGGGCCGCTAATTGGGGGGTGGCTGGTCTACATCAGGCAAACTCATGCCATATAAAATAAACATGTAGTATTCTGAATTCAATTACTTTTTTTTCCCCCACTTGTTAACAAGCTTAACCATGATAAAAATGTTTTAGAAAAACGCACACACGCAACCTTGCACAGTATCCTTTGTGCAATTGATTTTCTGTACAAACACGGCATAG
The DNA here is from genome assembly GCA_900302315.1 of Phycis blennoides. Taxonomy (NCBI): domain Eukaryota; kingdom Metazoa; phylum Chordata; class Actinopteri; order Gadiformes; family Phycidae; genus Phycis; species Phycis blennoides. The sequence goes on along the minus strand of OMKI01009570.1, from coordinate 25,091 downwards.
CCATCAATTCACAGAATTAATCTGTAGAGACAGGAATTGGCAGGGGCCTCAAGATACGATACTTGAGTGTCAATATGACGCATGTTGACTCTGTAAATATTGCAATTCAAAGACTTATCTATTCATTTTTTTACGTGGCATTTACTTGCATTTAAAAGCATGCAGATGGCATTCAAAAGTTTCAAAAAACTATTTTTTTTTGCGCTTTAACCGGACGATAAGTGTCGTAGAAGCAAGAACCCCGATACCCGCATGACTTCCCCCGTCCCAAGACGACCGTCAGCAACAAAAAGACTACATTACCCACAACACCCGGTCGGTTCCAAAAGCTTACCGGCCACGCCCAGCCATGCTGCCGTCGTCATTCAGGTCCAGGGGAGACGTGGCGACAGAGAGGTGCGGGAAGGCCGAGGCCAGGTCAGCGGGTGTCTGGGAGGAGTTGTTGCCGTGGTTGGTAGTGGTGTTGACGTTGTTGTTGTTGGGGATAGAAGACAGCGGCTGGGGACTCCGCAGGCCGGTCAGACTCTCCAGGGGGACCGGGGTGACCGACGCGGGGGCCACCTCACCCGTCCTACCCTGAGGCTTCACATGGCTCCTGTTCCCGCGGGGGACGAGAAGGGGAGGCACAAATACATTTACTTTGTTTTACAGAATCCACACACACAATGTCAACATTTCCAAACCAAGAACAGCCTTTTTTGCAGGTAGGATTAGGACAACATGCGATGTCCCAGAGGGGAAATGTGCAGGCATGCAAGATATTTTAAGTTGCCGTGTACTTTATGTAATTCCCAAGCAGGAAATGGCGCAACTTAAGCCACCTCAACATGAAACTGACCCCGAGGTAAATTCCTGTTTCGGAGATGTGGCGATTCAAATGCTGTCCCCGCAAACCCTCAGATCTCATAATCTGAACGCTCATTGGGATAAGGTGTGAAGGCTCGTGACTTTGTTGGCCAAAGAAAGGGAGAGTGAAAAGAGGCTGGGGGGGGAGAGAGAGGGTGAGATGAATAGAGACAAAGCCAGTCACCCCACACCCAGTTCACCCTCTATGCGCATAATGATCTCATCATCGGGTCCGAGGTGGGAGACGCGACCTTTAACCTTGTGAGTAGTTTAAAAAAACAAATAAATAAAATTAAAAAAAACAACCATGTACAAATGACCTCTTTTGCAAGGTCAGGAGTTCTTAGACCACCATTTCAAACGCCACTTTAAAAAAAAAAAGAAAAGAAAGAAAAGGTCAGGACAGTGAGGCTGCCAACACTGACCCCCAACACCGGGAGAGACAGGCTGAACCCCTTTGAGGACTCATTTGTCTCGACGGTGTGAAACTGCCAATACAGACGGGCCATCGCAATGCAAATCAACCAAATGGCGCGCGAAGTGACGACAAGAGAAAGGTGTTAGATGTTACACAGGAGACGAGACGCTCCATCTCGTTGGAGGAGGTGAAAAAAAAAAAACGGAATAAATAAGTCATAACCAAATGGGCCGAGGCAGCCTTTGGGTAGTGCAGAGCTATTAAGATGATTAAAAATGCATGACGTACACTACCTAGTAACGACCAGTGAGGATGGGGAGATAAAGGGGTGATCAATGCTACGATAGTTTAACTAGCAGAAGAGGGCTGCAGTGACATGGTGGCATGAGAGGATGGGGGGTGAAGCTGATTGTGCAATAGTTTGTACCTGAAGGCATTTATTACATTCTTTCTTGAATAGAGGGGAACACTGTGGGCACAGTAAGAAGATAGGGAGCACAGAGTTTTAAAATCACAGGCGGGGAGTTTTTTTTTTTTGCATTGGTGATTGATGATCCTTTTCGTGGTGAAACACTGTACATGGTAATGCATGTGGCAAGACATCACCGATAGACAGGGGGGGGGGTGGTGAATGGACAGAATCCGTGTTAAAACCACAACACCAGTGAGAGTCAGGCCAACCGCATGCGGTAGAGAGGGGGCAGCCTACCGGTTTCTGTTGAAGGGCCGGCTCATGTTCAGAGAGGTGGTTCCAGTTTTGTAGTGTCCAGCGGAGCCAAAGCCGTTCACAAAGCTATTGTTGGGGAAAGGGGCCTGTAGGGGAAAACCGAGTCAAATGAGTCAAAATCTTGACATTTTCGGGCGACTTGCCACCAACAGGAATTCCGACTTCCCGATAAAAAAAAAAAAAAGGTCTTCTGGCTACGCGCACATTTACCAAAATAACAGGCTTAACTTGAAGGAATACAAATAAATAAATGTAAAAAAAAGCCAGCAGCCATTTATACAGTCGAGCGTTTGTTTGTCCTTCGACAGCTAATTTGACATCCCGGCTTCACACGGTGTAAACCGCTTCCAAGTTCAGAAACGCAACATTAAGAGCAACGAAAAGACAAAAGGGTTTTTTTTTTTACAGAAGTAGATCAAAATTAAACCTCGATATAACCTAGGAACATACAGAGGAGGGGGTCATTCATTCAGGTCATTTCAGGTCAATCTTTCGTCGGCGGCCAACTCTTAAAGAGGCACTGCGCGTCTCACCAGCGGGGTTTCGAAGTAGGGGGTGGGAGACGGCGTCCAGGTGGGCGGGACGATGCCGTAAACGGGGTACTGCTGCTGGGGGTAGATATGTTGCATGTAGAGCGGGGAGTTGTACTGGGACTGGGCCTGCGACGGCGGGGCGTACATGCTGCTGTCCATGCTCCGGTAGCCGTTCTTGGCAAAGAACGTGTTGATTGCCTTTATCCTCGCCTGCTCAGCGTCACGGTTCAGGGGAAAAAAAAAAACAAAAAAAAAAACACACAAACAAAAACAGAAGTCATGGAAGTTTAGTAAAGAAGAAGTCGAGTTGAGCCAGTTCAGTACAATGAACACCGACTGAATGTAGTCTCACAAACCAGATTCCTCCTCCCCCGTCAGACTTATGGGGACAAGCTTTAAATCTGGAACGAATCGTCTTTCGTTTCCGTGTATTTCGACAATCACGTTGCTGGAGGCGGGATCTGTACACTGTGCGTTACACAGAATGGGTCTCTACTAGAAATAACCGGACTGGCAAAACCACAACAAACAAGACAAGGCTGACCCTTAATCTCGAGGGGACTGATAACCAAAATGATAGCATTGTCGGTATCGCCTCTCAGCCGACGGCAAACACGAGCTCGGCCAGCACGGGTAAACACAAACTTCTCCTGCGACGGTAGGAATGCAAGCTAACACATCTGGTCAGGGACGTCCTGAAGGTGAGGGTCTGTAAAGGTTTCAAATCAAACCTGTGTGGTTGGCAGGCCACTGCAGAAGTACATTTGTTAAATAGTCTTCAGAAATCCCCTTTGGTGCGACTCGCGAAGGAGTTCATCTTTGAAAGAATATATCCGTAACAAAACAGGAAACACTGCGCAACTCTACGTCTCCCCCCCCCACAAGAACTTTGGCTATTGCCTTTTTGAACTTCTGGATTTGAGAATAATCCAAAAAGGTGACTCACCATGATTGGTTTTCCCTGAAATGTTTTGACTTCCTCCCTCAAGTATTTGTATGCCTGAAGAGAAAACGTAGGAATGTCGGTCAATTCACAATACCAATTACTGACACAATAAATAAAACAAATAACCGGCGCGAGTCAGAGTTGCTCACCTGTTGAGCGTCCGTGTCAGATTGGAATGTGATGTACCAGTTGTTGTTGTGCGCAAACTCCACACTTATCACCTTCGGACAGTTCTCGTTTTTGAAGAGAGCCTCGACTTCCTGAAAACGGAACGCGGCGCGCAGACAAATGTCATGTGGCCACCGAACGAGGGACACGCATGTAAAAATAACCTGGAAATATAAATACTCCCGCGCGTATTCTAACAAGCGGCCACAGCCTGACCCGGTGGACCGGCGGGGGGGGGGGGGCTCACCTCCACAGGCGTGGTCTCCGGGACCTCCCTCAGGATGATGATGCAGCGCTTGTGATTCGGTCGCACCTTCTCGCCCTTCTCGTCCACTTGGACCATGGGAGAAGCTGAACGTCCAGAGGTCAGATGTCAGCACTCACACAAGTCGCAAAACAAACAAGATGCAATACTTATGAGGACCCCCCCCGGCCCCCGCCCCCACCCCCACAAAGTGCATAATGAGGCTCATCGGCTCACATCTCAAGACGTCCAGGATGAGATCCGTGTCCGTGGTGAGGGCCTTGATGCCCTCCATGCTGGCTATGGTCCAAATGGGAACAAACTGGTCGCTGTCCATCTGGGACATCAGGTACAAGTCCTTCGAGAGGTTTTCCCTAGAAAAAAAATTATAATAATAATTACAAATCAGACAACACGGCAACAAATTGTAGGAACGGGGCTCTGAAGAAACAAGAAACAGAAACAAGTGTGATAAATCTTTCCGGGACTCACCGGGAGAAGTAAAACTCCAGCTCCTTCTTCAGAGACTCACGCAAGTTCTCAGAAGAGACCGGAGGTTCCTCCTTGGGTTCCACTAAATAAATACATAAACATGTTAATAAACAACAATTAACATCTCTAATGACACCCATTGACGAAGTTAGCAAAAGAATTGACTCTTCTCGGCGTAGGCCAAAAAGGCAAGGTCAGTGTTGTGAAACATGCAAAACACCTCCACCAACGAGAAAACGCGCCATTAATTGGCTCCCCAATGGCTTTACGTCCGCGCACACCGATAGACGGGAACTGACCCGAGGTTCCGGTGCCTGACTCGGCGGGGGGGAAGCCCAGCTCCGGAGGGTCCATTCCGTTCACCGCCACCTCAGTGGTGGCGGCGGGCGGGCCGTCGTCCTGGGCCGGGAAGCCCACGGCGTACGGCTTGCACCCGCTCGGCTCAGAGTACGCTGCAACGAAGGGCAGGCGGTTCGCCAATGGTTAACCAGCACGGCCCAGAGTCGCTGTAGCACGTGCAAATATTGAGCCGAAAACGCTAGGCCCCTATGCAATTACAATGTCAGGAGGAGAAGAAAAAAAAAAAAAAAAAAAAAAAAAAAAGGTGCACAAAAGCCGAGTTCATGTTGCAGACAACCGGGGGTGTTTCGTTGCGCGTCTCACCGTCATGGACATCTGAAGGTGACCAGTGCGTGGCATCGGTGGCCACCTCGCTGGGGACCACGGGGATCTCCTGCCACACCTTGGCGTTGGGGTTCAGACCGACTCCCTTGGAGGTGACCTTCCAGAGCACAGGGGGGGGGCAAACATCAAACATCCGGCGAAAAAAAAAAAACAAAGAAGGCGTTCCGGTAAGTTACACTCTGCAAACGGTGTTTGCGAAAGCGTTTGAGCGAAGCTTAACAAAACAGCTTCGGGCCAGCCGTTTGTATAGCAATGCAGGCAGACGACGCAAGTGTGAACATTTTGCAAGAAACAAGCGTATTCTAAAATGTAGGCTTTATTGTATTACTGCCGACGGGTATGGATTTTCCTTTACCCAACGTATATATCAACAGAGTTTGTAAATTTGCTAAATAGTCACGTAATTATACGTGTTCAAAGCATTTTTTTTTGTAAATGATTTGAATTCTAACACATCACCCAGAAAAGGGTTTCTAAACACCCCCACCATTAAACAACAAAATAATTGATAAATCAAAATGCTCTTTGTGTTCTCTAATCAGAAATCTATCAATTAGGACTACAATGTAAAAAATGTTGCACATTCACTTGACCTGTGAACACAGAAAGATTAAATTCCAGCTTTAACTTACACAAGATCGCTTATAAAATGAACAGTTCATTCTTCCCAAAATGAAAGGGTAATTTTGGCAAAGGTACACAGATGCAATCCACTGTGTGGCCGTCACAGCTTTATCATATTAAGGAGAAATTGGTTTAAAAATGGATTAGGGTTTTAAAAGTATATTTAGGAAGTATATTGGGCCAGTATTGGCAAGCAATAGCCGATTCAACTGTTAATAAATATTTAGAGAAAATTACTCAACTCAATGTTGTAGTATGGATGTGGAGAGTTCCCTTGACCAAACGACCCACCCTCTTTAAAAAAAGCAATGGTCTGACAAGAACAGCTGCCAAGGCCAGGTCAATTTGTCAAACTAATTATGTTCATAAACACAGGAGAAAATAGTGAAGTCCGGGTGTTAAACGTCGGAGGGGCGTATGGTTCGAGTCACAATTTATATGAAATCAATGGAAACCGTGAAAAAAGCACATGACTGACAATTATGTTACAGGCGCTAGCAAGCCCCAGTAAAGTCAGCTGACTGCACTGCGTAGCATAGGCCAGATACTTGCAGCGCATGTTATGCAGCTAGCAGGTCCTCTGTGCGCTAGGCGTTATGTCAGCCGAATGAATGGTGGCTTATCCTTTAGTTATTCGTCGTGTATATCCCGTCGACTATCGATACAATTCGAAACAAACCCGCATTGAACCTCGAGTAAAACAATCACTGCCGTGGTTACACACTAATGACACAACTTCAACCACGCTAATGATTACTCAGCAAACTACTTAATGAGCTTGCTCGCTCTTGCATGTAGCTAAGCTAACGTTAGCCATATGGGGACCTGTGGCTGGGACATGCTAATAATATAGATCTGGTTCTGTGGTAGGGCCAAATATGCACAAATTAAACGTTTTGTTGGTGTATGAACAAAATCATCCAAAATGACTTGAGTGCAACGCCCAAGAAGCGAATGTGCGAATGAATTAATTACATTTGAATGAAATCGAGGACACAATGTAATGCAACTATATACTCGACATAACGTTACACCGCGTCTTAGTCAACGTTGACTTCAATATACACATTTGAGTAACATCCTACGTTGTTGGAATATAGCAATCATACAGGGGCAGTGCACGAAAAACAATTATGAAGGTGGTTTCAGGCTCCGAGCAGTTGCTAGCATTGAAGGCCTCAACTCACCATGCCGCCTGACCCTTCCTCGGTCCCAAGTGGAGCCTCGTCCTTCCCACCGGTGTTCGGTCCCGGATCAGCCTCCTCCTGCAGCAGCGGCGGCTCTCCGCCCTGATCCGAACTCATCAGCCGCTCCTGACGCACGTCTACCCCGTCGCGTTCTCCCAACCCGGCGTGCCACCAAACCTTCTGGAAATATCGCCTGTGTGCAGCAATCTATCCTGTTCCAACTGGCTCGACTGGGTAGTCCAGCAACGCACGAAGACTAGCTCAATAGCTAGCTAGAGACTTGCCAGCGCTAGCAAGTATGCTACACACAGGTAGCTTAGCGTGCTATGTATGAATCTAGGGAACTAGCTAACCCGAGCTAGCGGCTCAAATCAAACTTTGACGCAAGATATTAGTTGCATGAATGATACCCAAGCATGATTCTTCGTAATTTGCCGCGTCGCACAACGTCTACTGAGTCATATCACCAACAAACGAGTTCGTGAGGCACATTCCTAACCGGGCGAACGAAGCGGACACTGGGGACACGCACCTTGCCTCAGCGCAGGCAGACAGTCCTCCAACGTCCCGACTGGCATTGCGACTTCTATGACCTTTGCGATCAACGTTTCCTTTTCCTGTTCTCTGCTTGCATACAAGTTATACACTCAATGTGTAAGGCTGTGTACTAATCCTTGTATGGAATTGTGCATACAAAACCGAAAATGATTTTTTTTTTGACTGAGAAGTAAATTCGACTAGTAGACGTTTTCAAGGCTTTCTAGTGTTCTTTGTCTTGGCAGTTTTCATTGTGATTGTAAAGTTGATGAATGTTAACACTTAGTGTTCTCTGGGAAAGTAAGATGATGAGGGTGATATTCAAAATGATGACTATGCGGTTGTTGTTATGCTGCAATAAACAATACAAAATGTGCTTTAAAATGTAAATAACATCCATACATAACATACACATAAACATCCTGGATTAGATAAACACATAGACACAATACTTCAATCTTTTTTTTGCCCTTAGAATAAATTATTGAGGAATTAAAAATGTTGATCATTTTTTAAGCATCTATTCAACTTCATGTTTTCATATTTAGAACCAAAGTATTATTTATGTTACACCGAATCCTAAATATGTACAAGTGTGTAATGGTAATATTCTTGTACGCTAAATTGAGGTGCAAATGTTTTACATATTCATATCTAGACACAAGAAGATATAAAGTTATTATAGGTGAAGAGTTATTAGCCTACTAAAGAATTACAAAGTGGCACGATTGTTAGTGAGAGCATACTGGTAGAGTATTCCTTCTCTACTTTACTCTGCTACCAAGAGTTTTACTAAGCTAAAACTTATTTTTGGTAATTTTGCACAAATGTGCCTATAATATCTCATATAGTATGTGGTACACAACAAGTGCACGTCAATATTAGTCACTTTTCTTTTGAAGTAATGATCTCACAGTTTGTCTTTCAACCTTGTTTCTTTGTTACAATCAACATGTGATGTTCTCACTGGTGACAATATATAAAAGGAAGACAGCTTCACTGTAAGCAAACCACATTGGAGAATATAAAACGTATACTAGGAAATCCTATAAAAAAAAAAGACAATTGTGATACACATTTAATATTGTTCTTAAAGCACACAAAAATAACACAAAATGGGTTCATTGAACACAAAGTGTGAGCCGCAAAACGTGGAAGGGCAGGAAACAAACTCAGACAGAAAGTCTCCTTCTTTTTTTTTAAAAGTCGCACTACGTGTGCATTATGTTGCGACTGCGAGGCGAACGGGAAGCCAAGCATAGAAACCGGGATGTCAACCGAGGATCCTCAGCAGGAGTCTCTCTTGGGCTCCTACTTCTCCGCAGACTTCACCAAGTGGCTCGCTTTCTTGATCACATGCTCCATGTCGGTGTGCTCAGACGTGTCCAGTTTGATGTCGTATTTGGCGAGGATCTTCATGATGGGCCTGATCTTCAGCCACCACTGTGTCTTGGGGATGCGGTGCCTGAACCACACGCACGTGCACGCACACACACACACACACACACACGCACACGCGCGCACGCGCACGCGCACGCACACACACACACACACACACACACACACACACACACACACACACACACACACACGTAGTGTGTGCCTTGGATCAGCTACCAGGATCAAAGTATGTCACGGTGCTTGTAAAACAATGTTGCTACAATGTTCTAATGGGTCTTACTCAAAATCGGTCTCCGCTTTTAGTTCGGCAAGAGGCTGGAATTGGAGAGCTCTTTTCCTCATGCCAAGCATACAGGCGGAGTCTGGTGTGTTCGCAAAGATGCGCCCTGAAGAATGATTCAAATAGAGCCATGAACACGTGATGGATCATGATCACCGCGATCCCTCGTGTGTGGAAGGATCCCGATCTCTGAGGCCTGCACGGTTCATCCCACGATGAACCTCCTCAGTTCTACTCACCGTGTCTATAGCAGTCCTTAATCTTCTCCGTCAGCCATCGGACAGACTTGGCACCCATTTTTGTGCCAAAGTTCCTATCAAAGGGAGTCGGGGTTCCGCCCTATGCAAACACATTCAGAATTCAGACAGTATGAGCCAAGCATTAGCATCATAATTAATAACGACTTAGCGGCTAGCCGACAGACCTGCTGCATATGCCCCAAGACATTTTTGCGGCAATCAAACACTCCCTTCCCTTCCTCTGAGTACAGGTTGAAGATGAAGTCGGTGGTGTAGTTGGCATTGGAGTTCTCGTTCCTATCAATGGACGGAAAACAGTCCAGCGGTTTAACTTGGCGGCGGCGGCTTTAACCCAAGATTTCACCATTGATTAAAGCGTGCGTACACAAAAGCACCGCAGCCCACCTGAGAATCAGCCCTCTCTTCACCGTGGTCTTCATCTTATGCACAAGATGCTCCACGTTCAACTGCAAGCGAAAATGCACGATTAGCAGACCATACCTCAAACAAACACATCTCGTGGAAGAACGGCGCCGCGGTGTGTGTGCGTGTGCGTGTGCGTGTGTGCGTGTGCGTGTGCGTGTGTGCGTGTGTGTGTGTGTGTGTGTGTGTGCGTGTGTGTGTGTGTGTGTGTGCGTGTGTGTGCGTGCATGTGTGTGTGTGTGTGTGTGTGCGTGCGTGCCTGTGCGTGCATGTGTGTGTGTGTGTGTGTGTGTGTGTGGCTCTGCCGTTCCACCTCCAGGTCCTTGATGCTGAACTTCTCCTCATAGATGTAGGCCACGTCCGCCCCCGCCGCCAGGCCGGCCATGGTGGCCAGGTAGCCGCAGTAGCCGCCCATGGTCTCGATGATGAAGACGCGCCGCTTGGTGCCGGCGGCCGACTGCTTGATCCTGTCGCAGGTCTGGAGGTAGGAGACATAATGTTTCAGTGTGTCGCAAGGGGACGGCGAGGGACACGGTAGCACAGGGGAGAGCAATGTTATGTGGGTTGCGTGATGTGATGAGTGATTCCCGTGTGTTTTCGCTTGCATATTTCAGAATGATGTGTCCGATGTTGGATGGCAGTGGTAGTAGTAGTAGTAGTAGTAGTAGTAGTAGTAGTAGTGGTGGTAGTTTTGACCCTTGAATAATTTGTGAATGAAACACATCTGTTCAACGGCAGTTTCATGAAACACAATATGCGGCCATTTTTGGATACTACAGGGTTTGTCATCTGGAAGTGATGTCATTAATGTCATTAATGTCATTGAGTCATTGTGTGTGTGTGCGTGTGCGTGCGCGTGCGCGTGTGCGCGTGTTTATGACCGCGCGGGCGTGCACAGCACTCACAGAGGTGATGGTGTTGAGAGCAGTGTCAGCTCCGATGCTGAAGTCAGAGCCGGGGACATTGTTGGAGACGGTGGCGGGGATGACCACCATTGGAATGCACAGCTCCTCGTACTTCTCCCGGGCCTGGACCAGCTCCAGGCCGCCCACGTACGCCTGCAGGTGGGGAGGCAGTGGCTGAAGGTCAGTTCGTGGGGAACACTCGGGTACGATGTTGAAAAAAGTAGAAGTGAAGTGTATGGGAGCAACACTGGGAGGTTGACTGTGAGATCAGAAGACACGGACGGGGATTCCGTACCTCAAAACCACCAATGATCACCAGGGCATGGATATTGTGCTTGGAGATGTTCAAGCTGATCTCCTCCAAATATTTACCTGGCAATGTTCTAAGGGTTGAAACAAAGAGGGAAACGGACTCCATGAACGGTATGGTGACTAAATAGACTTGTGTTACCGGCCATCATTCATTTGAAGCGTGATGAACAATGTTGTACCTCTTAGTCCCAAGCATTGACCCTCCCTTGCCAGTCCAGCCACTCACATGAGTCCAGGTAATGGGCTCAATCTGGACGGAGAGAACAATATGACATTTTCGATAATACAATAATACACTGAAATATAATTACTGGTAAGTTAGTTTTGTAGCAATACTACCCGAAAACACAAAGCATTACTACAATTACGACTTGCATAATAATAACAAATAAGACTAAATATTTTTTTTTTAGCACGGGTAGCGGAGCCCCAGTCAGAAATCAAACCCCTAAGTCCTGGAGGTGTTAATACCATGCTTTAGACCAGTGGTTCTCAACTGGTGGGTCGCGGGCCTTTGTCCGGGCAAGAAAAATCAAAAGAGGAAAAAAAATCCTGTGCTTTTATTTTGAAGAGGATTTTTTTAATGCAGTGGAGTGCCGTTTATTTTTTATTGCCTGAATAAGTGACTGAATAGTTTAATAGTACAGTTACTGAAGTGTTGTGTCGTGTTAAATACATTTGAGAAGTTGAAAACTTTCCTTGATTCGGGTCGCGGCTTGTCATTACGCGGTGACGGTGGGTCCCGAAGCCAGACCAGCTGAGAACCACTGCATTAGACCACTAAGCCACAAAAATGCAAGGACTTTTTGCCGGTCTCCACAAGGGGAGACCGGCCGAGCTCGTCCTCGCGCGGCGAATCTAAACTTTGACGCGCGTCGCCTGGGCAACAGCGCGCTATCGCGGTCCAGACCGACGAGACAGCCAATAGAGGCTATCCTGTACGCACGTGTCCATGCACGAGTCCGTCGAAGCCGTCGTACACCGCCAGCATGTTGTGTCCCTGGATGATGCCCATCCGGACCGCCGAGCGCACCGCCGAGTTCATGCCGGCGCACGGCGCGCCGATGTTCATGATGGCCACGTTGATGTTGCTCTGGGAACCGCAGAGAGAGACGTTACGGGCTAAACGCTGCAGGAGGTGAAAGGGTGGTGGTGGTGGTGGTGGTGGTGGTGGTTTTTGACATTTGTCTCACCTTTGTGTCTGGGGGGTTGATGTGGGCAAGGAGCTTGTATGTGTTCCAGTTGTTCTCAAAGCTCCTGTGCGCGCACACGCACACACACGCACGCACATGCACACGCACGCACACACACACGCACACAAAATGACGTGACTTGGTCTGTTTTTACGAATAGCATTCAATATAAGTATTCTAGATATGACTTCTTCTTGATATGAGTCAAAAGCCCACGTTCATACTTTCCACGCAGCTTGATCGCGTCCTCAAATCGGCCCTCAGACATGGCTGCAGTGACATCCTTGGTCTGTGGGAGAGTCAGAGCGTTACAGAGAGTCAGAGCGTTACAGAGAGTCAGAGCGTCAGAGAGTCAGAGCGTTACAGAGCGCCCGGCGGCGGAGGACGAAGTGCGAGATGTTGGAGGGATGTTTAGGTGGCTGAAGGCCGGGGGGGGGGGGGGACGTACCACTTGTACACACTCCATGAGGGGCAGTCTGATGGCCTGGTTCCCCGAGAGACTGACCACGCAGGCCGGGGTGTCTGGAGTGGCCTCCAGCAGGGCCATCACAGCCTCCACTCCCATCCTGCTGCCCTGAACATGGGGTGAGAGAAGGATGTTAATACATGAGGGAATTGCCTCATGGGTAAGGCAGTTTTAGTGTCTGGTAGTATTGTAGTTGTTCCTTCGAGTCTTTGAAGACCTCACCATGTGTGATGCAATTGCAATCCATCAGCCTATCAGCATATCTGGACTACAGTAATGTATACGGACCGGCATGTATTGTATTGACATTTTCAGCCCAAGAGTGTTTAGAATCGATACAGAGGCCCAACAGTGGAGGGCCCAACAGCTTACGCGCATGAAACACAAATCATGATGTGCGTTCGATAAGCCAAGTCAAGTCACAGGAGAAGACGTGGAGTCATCCTTCGTGGATTCATACCAGGATTCTGTCAAAGGCAGAAGGTGTTCCACCCCGCTGCACGTGTCCCAGGACGGTAGCGCGCGTGTCAAAGCCCAACCTGTCAGTCACAAGCTACGACAAACCACCAGTGTTACTGTAGAGCATACCTATCTGTATACGCCATATCCCAAACAGTCAAGTGAGCCTGCGGCTCCGTGGGTAAGGGGAGGAGCCTACCTTCTTGATCTGGTCAGAAGTGATGGGTTTTCCAGCTCTGGACATGGCCCCCTCGGCCACGATGATAACATTCAGACGGGATCCCCTTGCCCTTTGCTACAACGTCAGACCAAAACAAATCAAACGAAGAGCGCACGGCAGTGAGGTTGAACACATTGTTGGTGAGCGCTGAGCACACTGACGACGTACGTCCGCCAGCCTCCTGCACAGATGTTCCTCCCAGCCCTCATCTGGGGGCATCTCAGGGATGAAGACCCAGTCGGCTCCGCAGGATAAGGCCGAGACCAGGGCCAGGTAGCTGTGCACACGCACACGCACACGCACACGCACACACACACACACACACACACACACACACACACACACACACACACACACGTACACAAGTGTACACACACGTGTGGTACGAGTTGAGAGTCAACATGGGGTCCAGGTATTAGAAACGTGAGGGGAAACATGACATCAGCCCAGAGACGTGTTGACGCTCGTTTGTATTCCACCGATGGCACGACATTTTCTGCTCGCGGGCTAAGTCATTCACACCCACACACAGGCATACACCTGCAGACACGCAGAGTACACCCACGCACGCACACACGCACGCACGCACGCACGCACCCACGCACCCACGCACACACGCACACACACACACACACACACGCTCACACACACACACGCACACACACGCACACACACACACACACACACACACACACACACACGTACACACGTACACACACACACACACACACACACACACACACACACACACACACACGTACACACGTACACACACACACACACACACACACACACACATACACACACACACAGCTAGACATAGCCCCCAGCCTCATAAATGCAAGGACAAGACTGGTAGACGCAGAAGGCGAGTCTCAAACAACAAGCCAACAGTCTTCCTCCTTGTATGCACACATACACGCACACAGACACACACACACACACACACACACACACACACACACACACACACACACACACACACACAGACAGACACACACACACACAGACAGACACACACACACACAGACACACACACACACACACACACACACACACACGTGTGGTACGAGTTGAGAGTCAACATGGGGTCCAGGTATTAGAAACGTGAGGGGAAACATGACATCAGCCCAGAGACGTGTTGACGCTCGTTTGTATTCCACCGATGGCACGACATTTTCTGCTCGCGGGCTAAGTCATTCACACCCACACACAGGCATACACCTGCAGACACGCAGAGTACACCCACGCACGCACACACACACACACACATACGCACAGACACACACACACACACACACACACCTAAACACACACACACACACACACACACACATACACACACACACACACGCACGGACACACACACACACACACACACACACATTTACATTTTCATTTAGGGGCATTTAGCAGACGCTTTTATCCAAAGCGACTTACAGAGAGTACATTTGTCATAAGAAGGTGAAACATTTCATTGCTGCTAATAC
>OMKI01009566.1:6575-18199 GCA_900302315.1 Phycis blennoides | reverse complement strand
ACACACACACACACACACACACACACACACACACACACACACACACACACACACACACACACACACACACACACACATTACATCTTCCATTACAATCATTGCCATTTACACTGATTGCATTAGCGCTGCTAATGCAATCAGAACAGACTATGAATTAGCTTTTAAAATGTAAAATCGTCCACATAATGACTTCAGGCGGGTTCATCCCCAATAGGAATCCCTGAAAAGCTAAACAACGTGTGCAGCAGCAGCATAACATGATGTCTCCCTACAGAGTCAGTAAGCTAATAGGCTATAAAGGCGTCAGTGTGATGTGGTTGTTCTCCTGCAGTGTTGGTGTTATGGGGGAGGCCCCTCCCCGAAATAAACCTGAGCTTCATTGACATGTGTGAGGGGTCTGTAACATTCTACCACATTTATTTGTATTTCATTCACGTCACTTCACTCCAATGCAATTCACAAATGAGTGTTAAAATGTGCGCTACTAAAGAAAAATTTATAAATTCATTAAAATAGCATACAATTATAATTTCAAAGTGACCACCCCCAATTTAATAGTGCAGCCAGTCATCATACCCCCGCTAGATTTATTTGGGCTCAGAACCCCAAATGGACAGGGGCAATCAATACCAGAGTTCGTTTTCACCTTGTTTGGAGCGCGGCACGGAATCATTCCAGCCCGACACGACAGTAGACAATAATAATTGCAATAATCCAATTTCCATATGCCTACACTATACCTATGGCCAGGGGTGCAACTACCCAGTGTCAGGGGGGTATGCAGCAACAATTTTGGCGCCCCCCCCACACACACACACATTTTTTTTTTTTTTTTTTTTTAACAAATAAATAAATAAGTGTGCCTGACATCATCATGTATGGGCTTTAAATAATAAAGGTTTATTTTAAAGTATATCAGCCACTGCATGCCTACCATAATGGTAATGGTAGGCTATGGTACATACAGTATATACTTTCTTTTTCTATTTTCAGCTCCCGACAGCTTTTTTGCTTTATCCATCTTTTCATAGACAAGACAACTCACTACTCGTACCTGCTTGTGTGTTCAGCCGTTACGGTGCTCACGGCGCTCACGCTCCCTCTTCTATGTCAACATTCTATGATGGAATCTTATGAGATAGGGCGCCTACTCTAGCCTGTTAGTCCTCTAAAATGTTATATAACATTAAGGAAATGCAGAAATGATTTAGAAACGCACAACAGCAGCTACATATAGAAAAAAAACATCGCTTTGGCGCCCCCCTGGTGCGGCGCCCCTATGCGCCGCATACAGCGCATACCCACTTTTTGCGCCACTGCCTACCTTCTTCAACCCAAAGAAAAACGATAAAACGACACATGATAATTTGAGAGCTTTTATTGTCTAGGGGTGTTTCACGTGCAATTGATGGGCCTGCCCGTTCCTGCTCACGGCCAATCACGTTCTCGTTCTCAGGTGTACTTAATTGAGTCCATCACGTCTCCGTATAACGCGCCCGCCCGGTGTCGTTCGTTCGTTCGTTCGAAAAGGACCCGCGAATTTTCATTTTCTGCTTTGGACCGAACATTCCGGACAACGTGGCCACCGCCGTGGGAGCGGCGATGGGGAACCCCGCAGTGAGCCACCCAGCGTTTACTACATCTGCTGCTTTGGAGTTGGTTGTCGTTATTTGGCTTGTTTTGTTGCACCGCACACATGACACTATCTCCCCACTCTCAATCTATCCCTATCACTTCCCCTCAAACTTAACATGGTCTTTGAGCGTTCCTGGTGGATTCGGTTTTGCTGGTTTGTAGCTTGTTTGGAGTGCCGTGCACGGCGGCTTGTGTTGGGACTGACTGGGGCCGACTGACCTGACTAACACTGCTGAAGCACCGACAACCTGGAGGAGAAGCGTGGAGGAACCTGAGGAGCAGCTCTAGTACGAGTACGTTTGTGGACACCTGGAACTGTTGAAGGAATGTTTAAGTTAATGGGTAAGTAGACGAATTGGCGAGTAGCCTAATACGCATGTCGCCAATTGCTTGTTTTCCAACAGGACTGGACTGTAGAACGTCCACTCATCATCTGCATCTTGTGCAATGCTGTTGACTGGCAGGCTTTTCACCTCCCCAGGAATCCACAAAGGACGCTTGGTTGCCATTTTGGCGAACCAGAAATTGTTCCAAGTGTGTCAAGTTAAGGACGCCGAAAGATAAGGAAGTGATCTTTTTCCTCCATCCATAACCCCACCTGACCGAAGACTGACTGGACAAATGACTGGCAATGTTGCCGTGTGGTTAATTGGGTGGTTAATTGGGTGCTTGTGGCTTGGTTGAAGGTTGGCATGCTGAAGTTTAAATATTTGTTCTGGATTACATGCTGTACTTTACACATGCACTTGCACACAGTCCTCAACACGCAATTTCATTGTCTTTCCTCTTAAACTTTCAATACATACTGCTGCTTGATAAATTATCTGCAATGTGGTTTTAATTCTGTGCAGTGTGATTTCATGTATTCTGGTTTGCTCCAACGCAACTGTTGGGAGTTTTGAGTCTGTGGGAGGTTGGTATGTTGGATTTTAAATTTGTTCTGGATGAGATGCTATACTTGCTTTATGCTATGCACACACAGTACTCGACACATTTTCGCTTTTTTTTTATTTTCACTGCCACTTTTTTTTTTTATTGTGACTGCTGCTTTATCAATTATGTGCAATGCGGTTTTAATTCTGTGCAGTGTGATTTTCATGTATATGCTGGATTTTAAATATTTATTCTGGATGAGATGCTATACTTGCTTTATGCTTTGCACACACAGTACTCGACACATTTTCGCTTTTTTTTATTTTTACTGCCACTTTTTTTTTTTGTGTGACTGCTGCTTTATCAATTATGTGCAATGTGGATTTAATTCTGTGCAGTGGGAGTTTCATGTATGATATGCCTGTGACTGTTCCTTTGTCTAAACTCATGGACTGTTGAGGGTACAGTAAATGCAACTGTGTGGGGAGCTTTTTAAAGTCTGCTGGTTTGCGCCGGTTTCCGCCAATGTCGCTAAACTTTGCATACATGGTTATTTTTTAGTATCAGTTTGGCAACCCTAAACACCTCACTGTCACCTAAACGTCTCAACTGGCAAAGCTAACGTCTAGTATGACTAATTTAAATCTCTGACCAATTTTACATTTCAACATTTCATTTTTTGAGCATTTCATCAAGAGTCCATTTGAAGATATGGCTGAATATCAGCAATGAAGGAAAGTCCAGTTTCATCATGCATTTTATAGCAAGTTACTAAAGTGAAATGGTTGCTAAAATGTTAACTATTTAGTTTGTTCAAATCCAGGACTGGCACTCGGAGCCGTATGTGGCAGGATGGCCGGGAGTGGCAGTTCTACAGGTGCAGAAAGGTAATGCAATTGTTCATTTTTCTTTTTCTTTTTCTTGGCTAAATAGTTTTGAATATTTTGACCATCGGTGTACAACTCTAACCTTGATACAGCAGTGTTGGCTCTGAATGGCTGTTAATGTTCTCACTAGGCTTGGTGTTGATGTATACATGTGTGGCTGGCTTTTGGGGTTGGGGACACTAATATAATGGCCGTCCTGTGCAGTTCTGTCAACTGCACAGTATGAGTGAGCGGTTGCATTGCTGGAATAATGATGCATAATTAACAGGAAGGAGAAATATGTCCAGCATGCCAATGGAGGGGACTCTGAGGTCCTTGTAGTGACTGCTCCCTGGGTTTTCTTGCAGTGGCGGTCAGCTGGAGGTTGCAGCTTGTCCAGGAAAGGTATTCTTCATACCGATGGTCCAATAGAGTAAATGTGATCATGTGAAATCTAGAACCACCTAAAACTGGTAGTAGTCATTTGTGAAAAATATTGGGTATTTTCTAACTACATAATTAAACTAATTGGATTTTAATCGGTTGGAAGTTGGCAGGGAGTGCACTAAAGTAACTGGTTTATCAGCAAATGGTAACTGGGTTTTTGGTCTAACCAGAATTGAAGGAGTCACTAGTGCCAAAGGATCACTGATCAGGCACCATTATATACAAAGGTTTGAAACGGATCAGCAGCTGTCACCAATGGGATGTTGTAGTTGCTAGGGTGGTGAACTCCCAGCAGCTGTAACGTCATGATGGTGCAAGCTGCCAACCCTCTGCCTGCTTCTTACAAAATGGCTTGATGACTAAAAGGTTCTTTCAACTGCAGGTCTGCAGCCAGGAGCAGGGAATGGACCGAAGGCCTGCAAGTATGACAGCTTGTGGACCCAGGTAAGTTCCTGAACGTGAAATATTGATGTCAAGAGTAATGGAGGCTGCTACAGCAGCAGTTTCTCTTCAGGTGACGATCGAAGACCAGATGGCTGTGCAGAGACGGAGGTGAGAGCTGTCATATCTTTGGTCTCAAAGAATTAAATATTTAATCAAACTGCATTTGTATGATCTTCATCGGTCTGAAGACCAGTCTTTTCTGGGAACGTCTTAACTGACTTGGGTGCTGTCGAAGCGTAAGTGGATTGGATCCAGTAACCCAAATGGAACTGGAGGCACCTAACTAGTCTGTCATTGACGCATGCATACACTACACCTGGTAATCCAGCACTTGGACATTCTTATGTTATAATTTAATGCTTTGCTTGTTCTGTCTAATCTGTAAGGCTGTATAATATCAAATGCCATATTACTAGATGTAATGGCCTGTGTTTGACACCAGATGATGCTGTTACTGCATTTATGGGTATTTCAATGCCCTTCACATTTGGTTGTCAAAATGTCCTAAATCTGCCAGCACAATGTGAAACTGACTTTACTGCCTGAACAGTTTCTCTGCCTCTTCCGCAGCCAGTGAGGATCCGTGGCATCATCTACACCCAAGAGGACCGAGGAGCTGAACAACTCTGCCTGCTACACACCATACTGATATGACTGTTACCTTTTTAAACTACTGTCGTCATGTTTAGACTATTTGATTTTTGTATTTCTAGCCGTGTACTTTTCTTGTATTTTTATTTTTTATTTTTTTTTTACATAGGGAGTGACTAAAGGGACAGGCTGGACGCAAACCTAAACTTAAAACTCTCTAACCTAATGCCTAAACTTGACCATCTAACTGCTCAAATGCCTAAACTTGCGTGCCTAATACCTCAACTTAGGGCAACAACCAACAAACCTAAATGTCTTTAAAATGCCTAAACTCCCGTGCCTAATACAATAACTAATGCCTAAACCAAACGGTCTAAAAGCGGTTTGCCGATAGTTGTGGTTAACTCTTAACGTCTCCTAAAATCGACCATCCTTTAATCGTAAACCCAAACCCTAGACTTCCAAAACCAGACTTGTCCCTGGGTCACTCCGCTTTCTTAACGATTGTGACCTGTGCTGTTACTTCACCCTCCTTGCCATGTTCCCCTTCCCTCTCAACCCACACGGTCGAGGCAGACGGCCGCCCACCCTGAGCCTGGTCTGTCCAAGGTTTCTGCCTGGGAAAAGGCAGTTTTTCCTTGCCACTGTTGTATAATGTAAAGTGCTTGCTCATGGTGGGAATTGTGTGGTCTCCGTAAATAAAGTTTATAAATTGACTTGTTGCCTTGTTGTTGTTGTTGTGCGGAAGGTGGACACCTGGGCTGCTTCAGCATCATTGCATGTGATTGATCTGGCGTTGACACTCTTGAGACTTTGTAGAGCACACCCTTAAGACTGTGTGCCCATGACCCTCAAGCTCCCTGTGTCAACGTCTCTAGCAAAAAGTTGGGGCACTAAAACGTCATGCACATTGAAAAGGCAAAAAGTAGACTATGATCAACATTTCAAGGCGTCGCTTGTGAAATGTCTATTGTAATGTGGCACCAAAGCCCATGTTTGCGCTGCACCGATGCTATCGTAGCAACAAAAGAATGCAATCGGAGGGCACGATCACTTAACAGAACATACCCAGTGGGTTCAGATGTCAACTCGCAGTGCAGGGCCTCTGAATTACAAGGGTAGCAATAATGGTCCTGTTCAGAACAAGAGGTGTACTGTACTGCGTTGCATGGAGTTTTGGTAAAAGATCTTTGTAAGCTGCATGCTGTCCTTGACGCTTTTGAGAGTAAACTCGAGATGCATACAAAACCATCAACCAACATCAGTTGTCACATATATTTATAAATAACTAAACATCAGTTGTTGCCAAATTGAGTGATGGCTGAGGCCATTTTTTTTTATTTGAGTCAGTGTTGAACGCGTCTATTGGGATGAAGTGGTTATTGGTATAAATAAAACACTGACCATGTTAAACTGAATAAGAACTCAGAACTCGCAGACTCACCCTCGGGCTCTTGGCTAACCCTGCTGGGAACACCTTGCTGCCGCCCTCGGTGGCTGAAGGTCATTGGCCCAAGAAACTCCTCTTCTTCCTCCTCTCTGATTGGCTGGGATTTCCTGGAAGACTTCTGGAACGATCTCCTGGATGATCCTAGCGCTCCAGAACAAAAGGGACATACTTAAGGGGGGGGGGGGGGTCCCATGCTAATTTCTATGTTATCAAAAATGATGGATAAAATACATTGTTAAAATAATTGATTTCCTGTTATAAATATCCACATTCTCACCACAGAAGTCCAAACGCATTTTAATTTGTTTCTAGCAATTAAAAATGCTCTTCATACAAACAAAACAGTCACCAAATAAACATCATGGTCTCTGAGAAATAGGCCATTACTAGAAGCCCTAATCAGAGGAAACATGTTGATTCAGTACTTAAAGCGGATGCCGTTTCAAAAATGACGTCGATGCTGAACTGGTGTGCGACATTGCTCAGGATGCAGGAAAAGGGACGGGTGCTATTCTACCGGTCGAGGGGCCAACACTAACACAAGGGACACTGTCGAGGCCGTCTGTTACCATCTTCGTCTCCGCGTTGGGACTCGCTATCCCTGTCCGGCAGCGTTTCATCGCAAGAGCTCGACCCGTCGGGACGACGGCCATCTCCTGCCGGGCTACGGGAGCTTCTGGTGTGCGCGGGGCTACCGGAGCTGGAGTCTTCGTCTGAACGCCTGGCCTCAGTTTGAGGTGCCTCCTGCTTGAGTTTGTGCGTCGCAGCTTTGGTGCTGCGGGGTTTGGGGGTGGTGGGCTCATGAGGGGGCTCGAGGCTGGCGGCTGACCGAGGAGTTTAGAAGGGAAGTGTGTGTGTGTGTGCAAAAGGAATGGAAAAAGAAACTGAATATTAAAGTTGGGGAAAACACTTGATCACTCGGATATGGCTATTGACAAATAAGGGGATTGGTTTTAAAGACACTGTGACAAGGTTGTTCATGAAGATTACAAGAAGTTGACATTACAGAAAACGGCTGTCCCTTAAAATGCCAATGGTTCCAAATGCATCTTATCAGGTGGGATGCAGACCACCGTTTGTTTTGGTCTAAAAACTCACAGTGCCTTGGACGGTGTGACTGAACCGTTCCCCAATCCAAACACCAGGGTTCTACTCTATTGGGAGGTTTATGGACCAGCTGGTTTATGGTCTGGACTGAGGTCATACCCTGCTGAGGTGGGCCCGGCTTTCCGTCGTCCGTTTTTTCCGCCACTGGCTTTTTGACCTTTAAATATCTACCTCTGCCAGGTTTATCTTCTGTGAAGAAAGACGGATGGATTTGAAGTAGTGTGCACCTCCGAGGTAAAGCGACGGTAGAGAGAGTCAGACCCATGAGTGGTATTTCTGACGTCATGCATTGTGCGGTCATTTCAGGTTATTGAGGCAGGCTGTAGCTCTGAGTTCTAACAAAGTGATAGGGGTTTCAAAGTAGGAAAGATTTACATTTACATTTAGTTTTTATCCGAGGTGACTTACAAAAAGTATGCTTGTCAGAAGAAGGTGAAACATTTCATTGCTGTTGATACAGTAAAGAAAGTCACCAGAAGAAGTTTCAAGTATTCCAATTGCTCGGTTAACCATGGCTAGTTTTTCAAAATGGACTGAAAATCACAAGCAATCAACAGTGAAAGCTCTACCCAAATGCAGTGAAAGGGTTTTGTCTATATAATTACATTAGATGCATTATGACAAAGTCGAAAGGTAGCCACAAAGCCGTGGTGAAGTGTGCAGGCAGACAAGACTGGAATGACAAAATGTCACCCTCTGGTGGGCGCTCAATGTCAGTACAACAACATGGGCCTGCTTGACTACTTAAAGCACATAACTGACCTCTCGGCCTCAAAAAGACCTTTTTAAGGATTACCTCTCCCAGTTCCTCCAGTGATGTCATCATCATAGTCATCTTGCCACCACAGGAGGGAGCTGCTGGCTGCTTTCTTGGCTGGCCTCTGGCTACGGGATTTACCCAGGCCATCAAGAATACTGGTCCTCTTGGCAGATCCACCCATATCTCCAGACTCATCTGAAACGGACTGATGCGTTGCCGCTGGTATAAGATGGTTGCCTAACAGAGTCGATGGTCTAGTCAGTTGTATACACCACCCTAACCCTCGTAATTCGTTTAAACAGTTGAAATAAAAATAAGCAGCACTGCTCTAATATAGGACTGTGCACACGTGGACCACTTATTTGGTTACTGCCAAGCAATACTCGGGGGGCAACAGCACACCTGTGTGGTCTGGCGGGGGGGATTTAACGGATAATCTGTTTGTTGTGTTTTACCTCCTTCAAGAACTGTTCAAACTGTTCGTCCAGCTCCTCCTCGGTCAGCCGATGAGACTCCATATGTCCACACCCGGAGGACAGAAAGGACTATGGTTTTATTTAAAACCACAGTCCTTTTATTGTGTATTGTTGTAGTTGTAGGAGCTGCAGTGGTGGTAAAGGGAGCCAGGCTAACTGACGTTGAAGAGCAGTAACTCAGAGCTAGTCTCGTTTCTCCTCCACTATAACACGGTTGTACACGCTAGTCATCAACCGAAGCGGGTGGTGAACTAGTTGTCTTTCATCTTAACTTACGTTAGAGGAGCGTCTTGCAGACTAACTCACCTAGCTACCTCGCTAGTCACCTGGTCGCTAGTGGAGCAACAGCGACCAGAGGATTATCAACAGTTGTTTTTCGCGCTTCTCGCGAGATTAACCGGGATAAAAACATTGATTCTTATTGGGCTGAAAAAACGCGTCGCAGAAAGGACCAGCCAATGGACGAGCCGAAGGGTTTTGTCAATGGTGCTGAACTGCTGTTGGTTAGAATGAGGGACTCGGTTGATGAAGAAGCACCGTCTACCTCATGTCTCCTTCAAATGCATTTCAAGCAGTTCAGTTGACAATCGACAATGGCAACCAAGGAGCTGTTTATTATAATACACAATATGCAATGCAGAGTAAATAGATTTGAATTACTTTCCTCATGTATTATTCATTTTGCAGGCTGTTGTGTTTGAAGGGCATCGTGTCTTCGTGTACTCTGCAATGTGGTGTTGTGTACCGCAGAACTATCTGTATTATTACTGTTATAATGTAAGTGAACTGTTACATTTATTCAGCCAAGTTTATGAAAAGCCATTACTCCCACGTCCCCATTACCAAACCAATACAAATTATACATGTATTTACAATGTAGGATCTAGTTTGGGCTATTCTAGGAATGGTATTTGGTTATGCATAATGATAGCTCATGGGTATGAATGTTGGTTAATATAATATATGTTCAATAAACCCAAATTCACAACAAACTACTTTAATACTCATCCCGAGGTAACCAGCTACAGCACACGATTCTGCGGAGATGTGACCTTTTGTTTATGTTGCATTCCTCCGCTGGGGGGCACTGTTGAGCTGGACACCATCACCTTCAGCGTCCTTTTTTTGTGTTCTTCCTGTGAATGTGAGTGCGAGGGCAGGTTGTCACCAAAGATCACTAGTAATCTAATAAACTCTCTTCGAGCTGTCTTCTGTTCTCTTCCAGAGGTCAGGACGGATCCATATAAATTCACTTTTCACCTTCCTCCTTGCAGCTAATGTGTTGCTGTGTCTTATAGCGTGTTGCTTCCTTATTCCCAAGGTTACAGATACTCAAACAAAACTAATGAAACACTCTTATATTTTCGTATATCTCTCCCCTTTTGCCGAATTCTCACATTTAAGGGAACTATAGGTGCCATTTACATTTGCCTTAATTTCTAAGAGAAGAATACTTGTATCCGTTCTATATTCACACACATTAGGTTAATACATGTGTCCACATATTAACAGATTAAATTGCTTACATGCAAATGGGTATGTTATATTCAGCCTACATGGTAATCGTCACGAATCCCAAATCCCACGATTCTACAAGATTTTAAGGATTAGGTACGCACGGTACACGCCTATAGGCCTACGTCATCCCAAAATACACACCATAATTACCATTTACTGTGAATACACATTCTACCTAATGCACAGGGTTCGAATAAAACATCATTTTATGATCCAGCATTGCTTAATGGTTCCCTCATCTGCATCACGTTGATATTACAAATTGCTTTATAAAAGCACAAACAAACACAGAAAAACAATAGCAATTGTTCTTAATTGTAAAACAATTATATATATAAAAAAATAATAAAAAAAAAGTAGTGCAGTCCGAAAATAGCTCAGGTGTTTTTCCGGAACTCGATTAAAGGAGAAGGCGAGACATTTTCACACGGCTGATCGGTACCGGCAGGACGCGGTGTGTTCCGCAGCTGTCTGCCGCGGGCAGAGGCAGCCCCCCGAGCAGAGCACAACCTGCTGGAGCTGGGGGCTCCACTATGGATGCACCTCCGCTACGTGTCGCCAACGCACGCCGACCTCTTAGCTCCGGGTACGGTCACCCCGAGTCAAGACGGGTCGTGCCAGCAGGGCAGCGCGATGAGCGGGGGAGTCACAGAGGTTAGGTCACCGTTAACCCCACCGAATAAAAGATGACGTGTGAAAGGTAAACTCTGCGCTGTGTTGACGTGACGGAGCAACACGGCGTGTCTGGGAAAAAGCAGATGGCTCGTGTACGTTGGTATGGCTTCATTTAATAATAGTCAAATCAAATGCAACACTGTGGTTAATCAGGCATTACGCCAACATCGCAGGCTAGAATACAGAACAGGGTAATGGGCTGCACCCTGTTGTATACTTTTAGTTCCATCTTTTCCCAATTTCTCCGTCGTATCATTACAGTGTCTTTATTTCTCCATCCCTCTCATGGACTTGCTCCTTGTGGGTTACAAGTGAGATTGATTTGAACAGCTAGAATCCACCATTTGCATTGCAATATTGTTTTGTTTGTTTAAGCTACGGGCTACATTGAAATGGTCACCATTGAACCTCATGCCTTAAATCTTTTTTTTAAAAGCCAGTGGTAGATTCACACCGTTTTTTTCGAGTCGCAAAAGAAGCGCCGAATCTCTCCAGATGCTCGCGTCATGCAGATAACTGGAAACATTGCGGCCTCGCCTTTAAATTCCCATATTCATGACGGGGAGGGGGGGGGCGGAGGAAATGGATGCTGATGGTGCCTGGCGCAAAGACGAGCCAAGCTAATGGCGAGCGCATACATCTCCCCGTTGTCCGCGGGCTGTAGCCACGCCAGCCTCTGTGATGATCGTGACGACCTTGCTCATCCTGCAGGCAATCAGAGACGGCTCCTTCTCCCATCGCTCTGCCAGCCGCGGCCGCACTCAAAAACAAACCTCAAGTGG
>OMKI01009504.1:0-13361 GCA_900302315.1 Phycis blennoides | reverse complement strand
TGTGATTTGTATGTGTGTGTATGTCTGTGTGTGTATAGGTATATTTATGTGTGGTTATGTATGTGTGTGTGTGTGTGTGTGTTATGTATGTGTGTGTGTGTGTGTGTGTGTGTGTGTGTGTGTGTGTGTGTGTGTGTGTGTGTGTGTGTGTGTGTGTGTGTGTGTTGTTGGTGAGGTCTCAACACTATCAGCAAAATGCAGTAGTTGCATGCAGTAACGAATGAACATCAAATGTCAAATAAAACCTTCATGTTGCTTGTTGCTTATGACATACACAGTATGTGTCGTAACGTTATGACTATGATTTCAATAATAGAGACATTTGTAAATCACAATTCTAATGAGATGTATAGCTTTTCTCAAGATATAAAATAATCGTTACGTTTCGACATGTGTAGCTAGATGCAGGGAGACTTTAATCTGTTTACACAGATCAAGGCTGTGTTGCATCAACTGGTGTGCACTGTAAGCATATCATCACAACATTGTGCAACATTGACGGTGCCACGACACGCCGAAGCGGTTATTCCCGTCTACATCCCATTTCAGAGTCATCGTAGACATCTTTCTCTGGGTAACCAATACAATGCAAGCTAACGTTACCTTTCTACTACGGTCTCAAATGGTACAAAAGGTATTTTTCTAACTGTTTTTCACTATAGACTGAGGTTCCCCTGCAGAGCTAAGATGATGGTTCACAATATTTCGCTTTGTGAGGACAGACATGTAGGAGTGACATCTTCATGTCAAGGCACGAACACTGTTGACTATAAACACCCAGGATCAGCGTGTGAAACAGCACAGAATGAAATGTCCTTAAAGAAGGATACGCCACTAGTTGTTTCCACACATAGTAAGCTGTTGAAGTCGGCGCTCAAATCACCCATCCCTGTCTTGCCTGGTTCAGATAGCGACAAATACTAAATAGTTAGCTAACCGTTAAATGAACGCCCGCTTACGTCGGCTAGCTAGCAAGATGAGTGAGACCAGAGAAGTGACGGCGCACATCGGATTTTATAGCTTCCTTAACACCGGTTGTCAACTAAACTCCCTGGTCCTCCACGGTTCAAATTCAACAGACCATTGCACATGGCCATATAAAATGGAGTGTACTGTTAAATAGTCAAAAATCTGTCATACCTTCCGCCATGTTACTTGCGTTACCTCGGAGGCTGCTAATTCTTTATCGCGATATGACGCCGACACTGACAGTGGGAACCAGGCGGTGCGTTCGAGCACCTTCTATACAATCGGAATTTAGACCACGGAGAACAGACAGCGATCAATGACCGATATACTATGCAATATCGATATTAATCCTATATTATATAACTTGAAATAAAAAGGTAAAAAGGTAAATTAATTACCGTGGTTAATATTCTATTTTTTTTCTATATAATCCTGCGGATAATGTACATTTAATTTGTTGTGTGCACTGTTCCGGTGCACACAGCACAAGCAACGATTGGGTTGCACATTATTACTGTTCAAATGTATATATCGCAATCCAATTTATAGAAACTACCCGAAATGGGCGCTTTGTGCGCAAGTAAAATTGCAACCTCAACCCCTCCCCAAATGTCTGTAATTGTATTCAACAGTGCAATTTTTATTTTGTATGCTTCAATGCCTCCAACTTGTTACATTGTGCCAGCATAGCCAATATTTGCAAAAGGAGCAGATATTAGTTCCACTAATTGAGGACACTGATATTTCTTACAAAGTAGATGCATACATGCATATAATTGCTCCTAGGAAATAGAGAACACACATGAAACTGAAACTAACATTATTGCATTTTTAAATGGTCAAATTGCTATTAATGCTTTCCTCAAGCAACAATATAATTTCAAACCATGAACTATGTGATAAAAAGAATGAGTCGATTTAAGGAGAATCTATCAACTACTTATGTAACTACTGATCATTCTTTAACATGAAACCATCTATACTGTGCCCTATAAAAAAATACATTAAAACAAAGAACTATTGGAAAAAAAGGTAATTTTATAAGAGCGCACTACAGGTGACAATTTTCATAACATGAAAAATATACATAAGTACTTTGTCTTTGTACATTAGGCAAAAACTGCAACAGTACACCAGAAACAGAATGGACATATTCAGGTTACAGAAGATGGAGAGAAAAGGAAAGGGCACACATACAGTACACAAACACGCAAAACATTCTCAAATCAAATCCCCAAAACGCTCAGCTAAAAATAAAAACAAAAGTAAACTAAAGATAAAGCATGCATTACCATTTCTAACAAGGGATGACACATAAGAAAAAAAAAAAAAAAAACAGGCTGCTAAAATAAATGACCCACAAATCCACTCCAATTGAAATTATCAGGACCCAACATATTTTTTGCTGCATTCAATGCACACTAGGGGGAGTTATTGCTACGCCACACAGTTACCCACATTCTAATTAATCCCCGGTGGCCTTGACCATTAAATAAATCCACACAAATACATTTCCTCCATCGTTTGATATACCCAACTCTTGTTCAACGCAGGGTGGAGTGGCCAAGCATTTGTTTTTTCTAAATCAGGAGGCACTTTTGAAAAGACGCAAGAAAAGACTCGGAGCATGCATGAGCGCGTTCCCTTTCTGAAGGCAACTGACCAATTTGACGAGTCCCTTAGCTGTGGAAGTGGATGAGGGTGGGGGTAGTAAACAAACAACATACTCAGATGGGCGATGAAAGAGAGACAAGTAAGACATGCATGTCTTTCGTGAACCAAGGGTGTGCCTCTTCAATAACGTGAGATTCCCAGTTCTCCAGCTCTCTCTCCCTCTCATTAAAACAATCTAAACCAGTAATTGATGCACACTAGAGAGGAGAAAAAGGGGGGGAGGGGGGGTGAGACGTAAAAAGTAAACAAGAGAGGTTCTAGCTAAACAGGCGCTATTCATTTGGTCTAAGTGTCTTGCTGGATGGAGAGAGTTAATATATTATCCGGTTTTTGTCTGTGCTATGTACAGGTCTTTACAATATTTTCCTGAATGTTGAAGCAGTTCATAGACTTCGAGAAAAAAAATTGTTCAGTTGTCTTATTGTTTTTGTTGGTTTTTTTTCCGAGTTGGCACTTGCTTGACGTTGGTGGGTCAGCCGCTGTGGTCACGGTGATGTAGTTAGCCAGCCCGTTCCTAACAAGGTGGAGGAGAACAAGCCTTGTGACAGGGTGGGAAGTGCAGGAGACAGTGCCATGCTGAATTTCATTTGGACACCTGTGTGAAAAAAATTTATAAAATAAAAAGGTACAAAAAGAAAAAAAAAAATCTGAATTTATTGAAGACAATTATTTCCACGGCACTGGTTGATTTAGAGAAATATTGTACTGGCTGAATGTAGTCAAATTCAGGGTACTTGTCTTTTTTTAAAGCTGAACCATAATTGGCCCAACACAATATTACCCAACCCTTCAGCATTCAGCCAATATAATGTTGTCATAATTAAAGCGCAACCAGTTCATGCACATCCAGTTCGTTATTGAGGTTTTCTTTATTTATTCTGAAAGCATCCCTCCTACTCACTGGGAGCGACTCAATCTTGCACATTGCGTCTTTAATGTCATGGTTGATATTTGTTTCGGTGAAACAATATCTGTATCTTGATAGTGTCAAAAGGTCTAAATTGCAAACAACATAGCCACGATGATGATGGGTTGAAATAGAATACATACCCTGAAAATCTGATGCTAGAACATTGCTTGGAATCACTCATACGCTGTCTCTTGGCTCTTTCGCACACAACGTGCAACTTTCCTCTTAAATTCTCCATGTCTGTCCTCCCTCCATTCTTTCTGCATTGGGATAACATTGGAAAACCAAAAGGTCAATGTAACATAACCCACTGGAAATCATAGCTTGATCATTCAAAATCAACCTATTATCTGATGGCACAAACAAAAAGGTACCATTACAAATTGTAAGGTTACTAAACCATCAATAAATGTACGGATTGACAGATGTCGTATCACTTACAGCAGCGTCTACGTTAGCAGGTGAGTCACCATTTGGGTCTGCCAGCATGGAGATAACACTAATCATGATGGTTTCCACCGTGTGGATAGGCAGCCAGCGCTCCTCAGCCTTCTCATAACCGTACTTGTCCTCCCCAGGCTCGTGCAAAATGGAAATACAGACGTCGCCATTCTTATCAACTGGAGGTAAAACAGAGGTGTCGAATGTTAGCTGTAATAAATCTTTACTTAATTCCCAGTGATGTGAATCGTTCAAATTCCTTGACATTTTTGGTGGAATAAGGCTAACAAATAAAAAGATCATATCTTTGGAGAGCATCAAGGATAAAAAAAAAAATAAACTATTTAAAAAAACTACAGAAAAAAAGAAAAGCAACATAGGTCCAGCTCCTACATCTCCAGGATGAAGGTGTGCTAGGGAAATAGATGCATTCATTATTTTTTATTCACTATTCTGAATCACGAGACATCAACAGTACAGTACATGTATACGTTTACCATTGGGGTGCCATACGTCAGTGATAAACCTCATTTTAGGTGGCCTGAGAGGGTAATCCTTTGGGAACGTCAGATGCGCTTTAAACACACCGCCTTCACTGTGGCAAAGAAGAAAAAAAACAAAAAAACAGCAGAACAAATTGTCAAGACTTAAAACATCTTTCAGACCTCCTGGGAGTAATCATGACCTTTCAGGTAAACATTGTCGGTCGGCAGCTGAGATGAATGCTTGCGGTTGACGAGGACCAAACAAAAAACGGTGTTCGACTTACTAATGTGTGTCTGGCGGTCCAATGATGAGAACCTCCCATCTGTAGAGGTCGTTCTCTTCTATTAGGCCTGCAGAAAAACCCTCCACTGGGTTCTTATTCAGTTCTGGGGGTGGGAGAGGGGGGGGGGGTTGTTGTTACTTGTTGTGCTATTAGGCTATCTGATAAACAGCGTCATCAATAACAATGTAATCATTGGAGGGGTGAGACTTGTGAGATCCAAGAGGGCCAAAAGAAGAAACACATTTAAAAACAAACATACACCAATTACAATTATTCACTGTTCCAGAGTCAAGGCTTCAAGTCATTTCAAGGCAGTTTTATGAGGCTGCACAATAATGTTTTAGCTAAATATGGCTTTATGAATTACAATTAGATTTTCTGATTTAATGAATATAGTACCTGCATAGTAGTGTAGGCTATATTAGTATGCTGATAGATATTCAAAAAGACACCGCACACACACACACACACACTGAAAAGTTGCTCACTGCGTCGCACGGTTCATTAAAATTTCCCCATGTCATGCATGTTTTCCCTAGCTGTTGACAGAACTGACAGTATTGTGCATTGTGCTAGTGCATCATACAATAGCATCGTCCGTTCTATCCGCGGGTGTGTTCTATCAAACGCAACATCTCTTTGGATCAAGAAAATACAGCCCCTGTTTAAAAACTAGCTTTAAAATCTGTCCGAACGCCAA
This sequence comes from Phycis blennoides, assembly GCA_900302315.1. Classification (NCBI taxonomy): domain Eukaryota; kingdom Metazoa; phylum Chordata; class Actinopteri; order Gadiformes; family Phycidae; genus Phycis; species Phycis blennoides. The sequence continues at coordinate 7,898 of OMKI01009504.1, read as the reverse complement.
GCCAACATGTCCTCCCATTCAGGTTAAACAGCCCCTAGGATGTGGGGGGCCTTAGTCTCACAATCATGGCAATAAATAGCAAAGAGCAATTGTAATTTTCAGCGTGAAAATTTGCGTCAATACACGACACAAGTGCAATGTGCCAAAGTCGATATTGCGGTATCATATTTTGATGATCTATCTGCAGGCCGAGCAGTGTACCAAGATTAACAACACCCCATGATTCTCGTGTTGACGAAGAACACGATTAGGATTCAGCACCTGGCAAATTCGTATGGGGTGTGTATAGTGCATTTCCAAACTCGACTTGGTGGACCCACTTGGTCTAATAAATAACACTGCAACACAATCGCCATACTATATTATATAAGCTAGTATGTCCAGTCAGAGAAGTACAGTAGACTTCCGACAGGGGCTTTCAGTGGAAATGGCACCGCAGCGTCAACAAATACAAATAGACAACATGCACAGTAACACGATCCGTGCGTCGATATTCTATGAGAAGCTTGTTTTAAAACAATCGCACTGACGACATATATGCCGTTTGCATGCCATGACGCGTGGAATCTCCTTTGGTAAAATTGTTTGCGCCAGGGGCATTATTTGAACCACGGCTAGCGCTGCTGCTGCTAGCCGAGAAGCTAGCTAACGTTGACTGCCCGTTTGTTTCTCATGTTTAATTACCTGCCAGCTGTCTCCGCAGTAACAGCACTGCTTGGGGCTCCGTCATCTTTAAGTAAATGTCGGCTCTGCTATGTTTAATGTAGATAGCACGATGCGACAATGATTAATTTAGGTTTTCTAAACAGTTGTTCGTTGATTCTATTTTCTATATAACATTATCGTTGCTCTTCTTCTTTTACTTTTAGCTGTCGTTAACTTCTTCGGTGGTTTTCAACACGTTAAAACGTACACAGTGCCACCTACCGTATGGGGAACTATGTTAGAGATGGTGTTACACACAAGCTGTGAAGTGGAAATAAATAGAGCCTACTAAATGATGTTTAGGTGGTTTGGGTTAAAAATATCCAAGAAAAACATACAAAGCTTCAAGATGTATTTAGCCTTGAATAGAATAGTTAGCATGTTGTTTTGCTGAACAGTTAAGTAATCATCAAAATAATCATCATAAGATCAACATTTCGACCGTTTAGATATGCCAGGGTCTGAGTCTGAGGACCAGGTCAGGTTGTATGGCTCGGACGTCCAGGAAATGTGAGTGTTCCTTGAGATACTTTCATTTTCTCTTTCTCTCTCTGTGAGACAAACACACCATGCCGCTCTGTGAGGCAATATGTTAAACTGTCTTTCCTGTGTAGGGACGTTCTGCGAGACAAAGTTCTGCAGCTGGAGCATAATCATAAGCAGATGCAGAAATTACATGCTGCAATGAGAGAGTGGATGCAAATTACCCATTATATAGATGTAACACAGGAAATCAGCACGCTACGGAGCGAAAGAGCAAGTCTCCACCAAAGAGTAGAAATGTGATTAACCATATAAAACATTGTAGAGGGCTTTCAAAGTTGTATTCAATCAATGTATTAATTTCACATGTTTTTTTATTCTTCGTAGAACAATTCATCTTCATAAACAAATATCAGGGATGGATTATGCCTCTGTTACCAAACATAATGGGGTGTAAATTAGAAGACCATTTAAAATAAATGAGCACAGTTGAATGGTGTTGTAGAGCTCATTGGTTTTGACACTGGTAATCATTATGTAGGCATGCTGCAGAAGATTATAAAGACATTTCATTGTTGTTTGTATCTGCAGGCTCACACAGTCCATCAGAGAGGAAAAGGTTGAAAGTGAATTAGATGAGATGAGGAGCCTGCACTCTGAGGAGCAACGTCTCACCATGAGTTATGATGTTCACATCAGAATGCTAGTATGGACCAAACATAGACCTCTTCCTATCTTGCTTGACTTTGTTTATTTCTAATCAATATATATGCTGAAATTGTTAATCTGAATTTGTCTTCTTCTTCACCTGGCAGAAAAGGGAGAATCAGTCCCTGAGGAGGACAGGGGAACAGATAAGTTCCATGGTATGGCCTCTGATGAGTTCACATAACTAATTTATCTTTTTTGGCTAAATGCTCTTAATTGTACTATGTTTATAGGCTAGCCTCCTACACCCACCACAACTAACTAACAAATACAGATACTAGCAATACTAGCAACTGTCGGTCTATTCATGACAGTTAAACAAAATCAATCAGAAAGAGTCTATTGTTAATTTCTCCATAACATTGTATTCCGTTTCCATCTTGTTTGCATTCTATTCTATTTAGTTCTACTATTCTGAGTGGAATAGAATGTCCACTGACAATTTCCTTTTCAGCTCCGTGTTCAGCGAGAGATGGAAACAGTGGACATGAGAAGCCCAAGCCAAGCGACATTGTGGCTCCATCAGGTATTGCCCATGCAGAGCATGCTATGTCAATCATTGTACATTTATATACAACTCATGAATATTCTCCTCTACTCTGTATATATCTGTATACTTTGGATATATTTAGAAACAAGTGGATGAAAATGTTGGAGCCCTGAAAATGCTGGATGAGTTTATACTCAAGGTAACAAGAATCTTTCGTTTGAGTGTCAGTGTTTTATATCATGGATTTGGGGAAAATAGGTGTTTGTGTACATTTCTGACAGCAAAAGGTGCAGCTGACACAGCAGAAAGAACATTTACAACAGCTGTCTAACATCATAAAGGTATGTATCAAAGATGCAATTATAACAAACAATATTGATAGGCATATTGGATATGATGAATTCTTGTTTGTGTATTATAGAAACACTTATTGCAAACACCCACAGCTATACTCTTCAGGCATTGATCAGTAAATGTTGTGCTGTTTGTAGTTGTTGGTATTTGTGTTTCTCCAGTAAATATGTACCTTTTTAAATGCAAGTTGAGTGAAAGTTTTTTGTACACCCTCTTTGCCTGAGCCAATTCAGTTGTCAATTCATTAAATAATTCTAATTCTTTAAATATGTAGGACCTGCAGCAGATGAGACGTGATCTTCAAACTCAGCTTGAGAGCCACCTGGAAAAGCACATATTTTGAGTCTTTTTCCCACCTAGTTTTCTACAAGAGAGCAAAATTATTAAATTATTGATCTTCAAACTCAGCTTGAGAGCCACCTGGAGGAGCACATATTTTGAGTCTTTTTCCCACCTAGTTTTCTACAAGAGAGCAAAATTATTATTAGTTCAATAAAAATCAGGTTTTCATTCTAATGTCGTCGTCAAACGACGAATGAGCCTCGGATGTGAGGAGGAGGAGGAGGAGGAGGAGGAGGAGGAGGAGGATGACGATGATGATGATGATGATGATGATGATGATGATGATGATGATTAATTAATATTTTATACGGATAGTTACCTTAGATTAAAGCAGCCAGTAGGCCTATGTACGTTTTGTTGAGCCAGGAGCTCAGCTTAATTGAAAATGTAAAAAGCAGTTCCTATTGATCTCTTTGCATTCCTCTGCCCTGCCCAAGCCTCTCCCATCATGAATCCACCAATGTCCTAATGCAAAGCGCCTGTAATGGTTTTATATGAAACCTGTGTTGTGGAATGACCATTGTAGTAATACATTTGTTAAAATCTTCTTCTGGAACCTCCTCCTTGTCACTCTCAAATTAGTTTCTCTCCAAGTCCGGACAAATATCTCTGTAACATAACAGGAAACGCTGCGTAACACTACCCCTTCGTACTTGCTGGTTTCTGTCACAGGCGCTGTGCATTCCCTGAAGATCGGCCACAGCATTGTCGGACTTCTGAATCCGAGACTATGTTTCACTCATGATGCCTGAGTAAACTCTCGAGATAGTGATTTCGTAATTATAATATTGCATACGTCTACGCTGCATGTATATAAGCAGCAGCCATACTTTATTCTTTGGGAGACATTTGAACATTTTAAGTGAATTGGACTAATTATTTAGTAAATTAGTAAATTGGACAAATTATTTAGTAAATTGGACAGATTAAATTCTGATTCCATGCAATTGAATTATACGCTTGTAGGTTATGCCTACATAGTCAATGACAAACCTGTAGGCCTATTTTCATATACAAATCTTTCATTTTCATCTTGTAGGTGAAGAGCAAGAGATTTAAATGTGTTTGCATATATCTGTTTCTTTGAATAGGTCTGCAATAGAGAATATCGTGGCGGGGAATCCTGGTGATCTATGTGGACCCCGTGTGCCTTTGGCCTATAGGATTAAAGTCATGGTGACTTAACATTGTAACATTGTAAAAAGTTACATCACATAAAACCAGGATCTAATGTTGGCTAGTTTCCTCTTAAACCTTCTAAATTGCTCTTTCATAGTGTGAATCCATTAACAAGGAGGTTAACGTGATGGAAACTACAGAAGAGCATCTAGTCCAAAGGTTGGTTTCACGTACATTACAGCTTTGGCAAAATTGCCTCTATTTATTTTCTTAACTGGGTGGAGCTCATAATTTCCTGAGATCTGCTGTTCACTCTAGGTCCAGGCCAAAATCCAAGTTTGCAGTTTAGCATTTGTAAATGTTTGACAGGCAGAGTCATGGGACATGCCACCACCATCATAAAGCCTCAGTAAAAATGTAATTTCCACCATAATTATTAAGGTTATAAAAGTACAAAAAGCGGAAACATTTGAGAAAAATACATAAACACCAAACTAATTAATGTGCAATGCTTTATTATGTCAGGCACAGCATTCAAATCAATTAAAACATTAGAATAATTCACTGCCCTCCCCTCAGACGCAGGACAAGGTGGAGGGTGGATTCTTTCTGGATGTTGTAGTCGGACAGGGTGCGACCATCTTCCAGCTGCTTGCCGGCGAAGATCAGCCTCTGCTGGTCTGGGGGAATGCCTTCCTTATCCTGGATCTTAGCCTTGACATTCTCGATGGTGTCACTAGGCTCCACCTCAAGGGTGATGGTCTTGCCAGTAAGGGTCTTTACAAAGATCTGCATGGTTCACCTGTAAAAATAAAATAGACTAAAATAAAGCATAGGCCTAGGTCAAAGACACAGTAAACGATGGTTACGAAAATATTCAGCCTAAAAACAACGGTAATTATTCAAATAAGGGGAAAATACCATCTTAATTTCGGTACAATCAACATTTTGTTGGTTTTTAGCGTTCCCTTTGTTTTAAATGACCAGCTCATGGTCGTTACCAGAAATCCATAGTCATTCTCGTCGGGAAGAAAAAAAAACATCGACAACGAATCCAACAGTCTTTGACTTTAGAATCGTCCACGCAAATCTACTCACCTGTTACATGTACATTATACTGAACTACGAGATGTATTTTATCGGATTTTAGGGTTACTTAAAAATGGCGAGCTAGCAGCAAATCGAAACCGTGAACAGAAATTTAAAAACAAACGAAAATTTAAAAACAAACGAACAATGCAATGTCCAATGTCTGTCAAAATCGTAGAAAAGAACGAAATCACAATAAAAGAAAAAGCGGATTGTCGTTAAAAGATCAAATTCAAACCATTACTTAGATGGAATAGAATAAACGTCGTACTTACAGTTGGGGGTGGTGTTCGCCTGGTTGCCGTAGAGCTGTCAATTGTTCATCTGCTGTAAGAAATACCACAGTACTGTATATATACTGGCGGCGTCATCTCTCAATATCCATCCGCCTTTAAATAGTCCCACTTTTTTAGTAGCTGTATGCCATCTCTAAAACGGCTCTATTTATGATGCAATGTTTTAATAGACGTGGCCGTGTCATTTTAGTATTAATGTTATGTATAGTTTGTCGTACAAATGTTAGGTCGCAGGTTATTTTTCGGCGCACCTAGAATTTGTCAGGAAACAGTGAGAAACAGCCAGCAGCACCTCCAACCGACTGAATGGACAGTGACGTCATTTCCAAAGGGCTGCTTTGATGTCAGGCCGTCATTCTGTCTCGATTTCTCCTTAAATGGCCCACATGACCACTGTGTGACACCTTCATCACATTTATGTTTTCTTAGCTAAAGTTTACTCCGGTTTTTTTTAGATCATAATGTAATTAATAGAAACTGGTCACATTAAGAACATCCTGTCCTAAAATTGGTGTAACGGCATATTGTGACCGTTATTGTCTACTCTTCCCAACTCATGGTGATTTTTTTTTTGCTGCACTGTGAGTACTTACAACCTTAAAAAAATAAAACCTGTGACAAATACATTGTCCGATTGCTTGTTTCTTTACACGTGTGGGCTGTAGATGGCGACACATACCGTGTCAAAAACTGAAATGCAGGCCATGGAGGTGGACATTATCTTTACCGAGTAAATTTAGACGATAGCTACATTTTCTACTACTCGGAGCACCTAGACCTACACCTGACCTTTTAGCATTGTAGACTTCATCTTCTGATGGTGATTCCACAAAGACCAAATAGGTTTAGAGAAAACCCCCATGGTTGATGCATTGAATTCAATGTCAAGCAGTGTGAAGCGGTGGAGGCAGGTGAAAAGTGTAGTGTAGGTTCGACATATGATGTACACATATCAAGCTCTATTCACAAACGGCAGTTTGTTTATGTTAACAATTGGTCAGGTGCTTTGTAATGTATGACATCTTTGCTATATTTTCCAGACTACCAGGTCTTTATTTGTACAGTATTTTTATTGTAGACATATTCGACCCTTTGGGCATATACATTTGAGTTATAGTAAACTCAGTTGAACTTTTCAAATTGACTGAACAATATTCCTTTAAGTGTGCAGGTCAATTAACTGTCAAACTACAGGAAAAGTACATTTTCCACACTTGTTTATATAAATGTTATTAAATGTGTTGCACCATTTCATCCCATGTTTATTTTTTTTGTTCGGGTTGCCCATGCTAGATCAATCATTTGTGCACTTGTGTAGTCAAGTGGTTTCTACAAAAGTGTGCCTTGAGACAAGGGTGGGCCATGAAAGGAATTTTAACACCAGTTTATATATGCATTTGTCACTTACACCCAATAAGGAGTTCTTGCTACAGCAATACCTATGCAACAATTCAGTTGTTAGTCAAATTAACTAAGTTGTGTACCAAATGCTCATAAACCCAATAAATACAGAAGTCATAACACACTAGAATACTCATGCCCTACCAAGTTTAATGTGCCTTGAATTTTGTTGGGACTGTGGTATCTGACCATCTCCATCTAGACATCAGGTGATTTATGGACTGTCTACTCACAAGATACCATGTATTGCATCATTTTAATATAAAGACATTATGACAGCTTTTCATTTGAATGCTTTATTTTGCAATGTTTAGAGTAACAGAACCACAGATGTGATTTAAAAATACAAAATGATAATGAAACATTAAGGTAGTCAACAACATGGAATAATTCACTGCCCTCCCCTCAGACGCAGAACAAGGTGGAGGGTGGATTCTTTCTGGATGTTGTAGTCGGACAGGGTGCGACCATCCTCCAGCTGCTTGCCGGCGAAGATCAGCCTCTGCTGGTCTGGGGGAATGCCTTCCTTGTCCTGGATCTTGGCCTTCACGTTCTCAATGGTGTCGCTGGGCTCCACCTCCAGGGTGATGGTCTTACCAGTGAGGGTCTTGACGAAGATCTGCATACCGCCCCTCAGACGCAGGACAAGGTGGAGGGTGGATTCTTTCTGGATGTTGTAGTCGGACAGGGTGCGACCATCTTCCAGCTGCTTGCCGGCGAAGATCAGCCTCTGCTGGTCTGGGGGAATGCCTTCCTTGTCCTGGATCTTGGCCTTCACGTTCTCAATGGTGTCGCTGGGCTCCACTTCCAGGGTGATGGTCTTGCCAGTGAGGGTCTTGACGAAGATCTGCATACCGCCCCTCAGACGCAGGACAAGGTGAAGGGTGGATTCCTTCTGGATGTTGTAGTCG
>OMKI01009499.1:2282-12552 GCA_900302315.1 Phycis blennoides | reverse complement strand
TGTGTTTTTGTGTGTTTTTTTGTGTGTGTGTGTGTGTGTGTGTGTGTGTGTGTGTGTGTGTGTGTGTGTGTGTGTGTGTGTGTGTGTGTGTGTGTGTGTGTGTGTGTGTGTGTGTGTGTGTGTGTGTGTTTATCCCTGAATGTTTCACAAGAGGCTAGGGATTAGTGGGAGATATGAGAGTTTAGTAATAATGACTAATAATCAAACATGAAGCGAGAGATTTCCATCTAAAATTAACATACATTTTTGATTTTATATCATTTCCACATAATGGACTTTCACACCAATTTCAAATCAACAATTTGTTCCAATATGTCTTTTAGATAAATCTGTCTGCAATTCATTGCATGTTTATCTTACTTCTTAGTTCTCTGTGCTTTTATCTTTAAAGATGATAACTGGCCCACGAGGCCAAACGCCTTCGCAGAAAGAAAATATATTATTCGTGTAAATTTTTGCAATTAACTCCATGTTGATTTGTATCATCCTACAGATTTAGTGAGGACTGGAAAATGGCCGTTGATTCCGTCTGCCTCCAACATGTATTCGCTGCACCCAGTTTGTTTTTTATGCATATGTAATACACTTTGATAATTACCATAATCCACACATAATGAGTTGTCGCGAAGTCTCGCCAGAACTATTTGTAGCTTGCTCTGGTTCTGGTTCGCACTGCGGAACACAACATGAGTTTAGGACGAGTATTCGTCCGGACCGGAGCCTGATTGTATTCCACTTTGAGGTTCCCATATGCTATGAAATTAATTCAAGCAAAATCGTATCATTTTATTCCATACCTTACACCATTTACCTTACCATACCATACGTTTTTATCAAATAGTATTCAGCCTCAACGTTACAATGCATCTTTGGTGAGGCGACGTCATTCAGACAAAAGCTATTTAATAGTGCCGTTTTTTGGCTAAGGCTTATATTGTTTGTTTTCACATCTAATTGTGGTGTGGTGTCTTCGTACCCACAACTTATATGTTGACACTTTCATCAGTACACAAGCCTGTACACACAGCGTCTTTTATCCTTCATTCAGTTTCAATTAGAGCGTAATGCATTGTTAGCCACGACCACTTCTTTATGACTTACTTGCCATGGCTGGCCTGTGGCTAATTAGCTAATCAACTCACGGTTGCATTGGAAAGTCACGGGCAGACGTATTGTATTGAACACGTAAGCTGCAGGACGGAGAAAGAGCCAAAAAGACGAAAGAGACAGCACATACAGTAGAGATAAAAGGATATCCTCAAGTGTGTTATTACCTGCCCTATATTAGCACTGAATTATTAAAATTGTCCTTAGCCCAGGAGTTAATTAACCCCGGAGACCTTCATTTATCAACTAATAATGCATAATAATGGATTAACTTCCTGTTCCCATTACTTGGGATTGATTGATTGTGATAACAGCTGTGGTATCGGTCATGTTTAAATATGACTGTATTATCAGTCAGCGGCCATTACAGGAGATGAGATGAGCAGGGGAAGCCTGAACACATTTTTTTTTATTGTCTTTCATTAAACGTGAAGACAGCAGGTCCGTTTATCTGGGACCGGGGGACTAAATGCATGCCTGTTTTGTCAACACATACATAGCTCTGGGGTGATTTCTAGTATGTTGTGGTAATCACAATGTTAATTCATCTCTTTATCTGACACAGTCACTCACACTTTTTTTATGTCATAGCCTACCGCTGGCAGCATGACGTACAACAACACAGCTTATAATTAACCGTGAATTCAATATAACACATTTCGGTGATATGAAAATCTGACGATACCAAGTGCCAAAATTGTAATAAGATACTACAAGTCAGTCAAAAATGATCAAATTGGGCCCCGGTCAAATACACCGAATAAAAGTACTTCTCGTGGTGCAGTTATTAGGAACTAATGAGAGCCCACCATTTTAAGCTTGTACACATCTAAACGACAAATGTAAATTGTACTTTCAGCGGTTGGACAATGTAAACTCTACTTCTCGTCGAAGTGTGAAGCACGTCCTGATTGCAACGCTATTTTGGGTGGAAACACAAACAAACGACAAAGAAAAACCAAAGCGTATAATTAATTGTCTGTTTTATTTCTGTGTTCTCCATCCCAGTGGCACGTCCTACTAGCATGTTTAGCTGTGTTGCTCCACTGTTGCCTCATACACCGTTTGAATTTCAACTAGAAACACAAATAATGTTTCACGGACACCAGAGTGTGACAGAGATAATCTTCCCCGCCGTGGTCCTCTGCTGTGTCTCTGTGCAGAGTCCCATTGTAATATCATGTTTAATGCTGCTTTAGGTCTCCGCGCACGTCCGCCATGTTTCGTTCGCGAGTGTTTATTGTCTAATTTATCATGCTCTGTTTCCCTGCCATGAAGAAAAAAAAATATCTCTCCATCTCTGTGTGCGTGTAATAACCGGGGTTTGAGGAATACTTTGCAATGAATATTAACATGTGCTACATGCGGTCTTCCAGGTGCCCCGCGAGGTTAATGGAGGACGACTTCCGACGGCGACCTCCGAACCTTTTGGGGGTATTTACCGAGAGACGCTGACCGTGGCAAAACAAAACGCGTCCCGGTTTACAGCGTAACAGCGCTGCATGTCATTTCCAACGCGTGTCCTGGAGAAAACCAGAACATGTTTGAATCATCGTAACCATCGCCGTCGCGCTGCATCTGTTGAGACGGTTTCCGGGGAGCCGGTTCGGTTCAGCACCGTTGCTGTGCGGTCGCAGGGCTGCAGTGGCAGCAGGATCTGAAACCAGACGGAGGCTGGTTTTGGAAAATGAAATGGGGATGAAACTGGATTAAGAGTTTAATGACTGGTAAAATTGTAGCATTCTTCTTCAAGGTGACCCCCCCCCCCTCCACCACCCTGTTTACCCAGGTGATGGTGCCAGAGTGAGAGTGTAAAGTGAGGGTAATCCTTTCTTGCCTCATTCCGAGATGCCTGTCAGCGGTCCAGATGCCGTCGCCAGGCTGAAGGCGTGTAATTACACTTTTATTGGCCTTAGCGGGGAGTGCAACTTTTATTTAAAGAATAATGTCGCTTGTGTGCTGAAGCCACAGGATGTATATTGATCACACATGCCTGAGAGTCTGGCTTTGGTCACGGGTTGACGCGGGGCGCTGTTAAACCGAACGATGGATGACTGCTTACCTAAATGCATTGTGATGCATGACACGAGGAGAAATGTCCACGGCTCAAACATGCAAGAGGGATCGGGGGGGGGGAGAGGATATTGAAGTGGTGCCAAGGAGTACTGGGTTCGATTCCCGGTGCCCGCAGCCTAACTGTTAGCATATTTGTGCAAGATGCCTCAGCCCTACCTTCTCCTGCATGACATTTGACTGGGTTCACTTCAAGGGACTTTGGATGAAAGCGTCTGTTAAATAATGACATTATAAATTAAATGAATGAATTAATGAATGAATGGGGATCTCTTGTTTTGACTCATGTTGCTGTTAAATAAATAAATTCTACAACTCTTATTTCGGATGCATGGGGTTTAAGACAGCCTTGTGAGACTATCCTTATACATTTCCCAGCGAATATCAGTCTGGCTTCGGCTGGGCAGCAATGGATTTTCAAACGTTGCCGTGGCCTTACGTGATTCAAAAACCTGATTTCTGTTCAAATTTCAGCATCATTAGTCTACTTTGAATAAAAACAGTTTCCATAGCTCCGTAGATTTCTGCGCCGCCATTGTTGCTTGCAAATTCGATAGACTCGAACTGAAAGACCCGTTTGGACCTTGCATTTTTTGGACATTTTTGGGAAAATGGCTTTCGGCGGGAATCGAAGCCAAACGGATCTGCATAGAGAAACAGAGTGAATGGCAGCGGGTCTCACCAGGCTAGGTTTAAGGGAAAGCTGTCATGATTTACTGTCCTCATCTGCTATGCGGTTTCTCTCTTTTGCGACCGGCGAGGAGAGAATCAGGGGGGAGAATTGTAAGAATGGCGCCATGCAAGTGCCTACCAGGGTCTACTGCCGACCGGGCCTGACACCATTAGCTGCGGTGACATATTAAGGTTCTGTTTGCTGTGTAATTTGTTTGGTCTGTCAGCATGATGGATGTCTTGTTTCGCGGCACTTCCTCTGCCGTTAGGAGAACAGGGGGCTCGGGGACATTGCTAAACGCACTTCAGAACGCCAGGCAGAAGGCATTCGTTTCCTTCAATCAGGTGGTGCTTTTTTGTTGTTGTTGTTGTTGTTGTTGTTGTTGTTGTATTAATGGGAGTTGACTTACATCGTCTGGAGGTTGGGGGACGGGGGGGTGAGAAAACACAATTATAGGTGAGGAGGTAATATGATGGAGGGAGCGTGGGCATGTCTGGGTGCTTGAGTCAAAGGGGGTGGGGGGGGGGCTGTATTCCTAGGGACCTCATGGCAGCCGGTTTCATTTGTCATCCGTTGCTCGGCGCTCCTGCCATGGCTGAACTTTAATGGAAATATCAACACGCCCGGCCATTCCTCCATGTAAAAGGTTACCTCTTACTTAATGTGTCTCCGCATTCAAATGCATCCCTGCGCCTCCTCCACTACGTTGTTGTATCTAAATGTGACCAGGGTTGATGAACGGACCACCCGACCTGCTCGGCCGTCGACTCCTTCTCGTCAGTTCCCTGCGTTTTTGACGCTCTCCCGCCGGGACGATTGCCGGCGCAGGCGCGTTCAGTCCGTGGATGGACGCCCGACTGTTTATATGCTCAGAGGCCCCCCATCACCTGGCCGCTCGCCACTCTGTCGCCGGTGATTAAGAGCCTTCGGTGGAGCCCAACCTCCGCAAGCAGTCGTCTGTGGGGGCTGAGGGTCATCACAGCGAGGCTGTCGACTCAGGTTAATGAACTACCCTAACGCATGGGGGGGGGTGGGGAGGGTTGCTCCTGGACGCAAACCCGACACTGTGAAGGTGTATCGGTTGCCACAACCCTGTTTAGCGCTGTCAGCTCTGGTTTGACTGCTGCCAATGCAGAGAACCCAAGCTGACTCACTCCAAGGAAACTTTCATGAGGAGAACATGGTGTGTTGAAGGGCTTCCTTCTGTAATGCCCCCCCCCCCCCCCCCCACACACACACACACTCCACCGCGGGTGGGTTTCTTGTTACAACAAAGACACAGACCTTGAAATTCCTGAAAACGTGGGTAGAGGAGACGCTAACAGACATGAGAGTTTCAGCATTTCCTCCTTCCTCCTTCCGTGTTCCTTTCTCCCCGCGTGTGCGAAAAATAAAACGTCGCGGCAGGAGCTTTTCAACTGCTCTAATCCACGGAGCTCGGGATGAAATCTTATTTGGGATCGGAACCGGTGCCTCACTGCCATGATAGCGGCGTGCGACTCTGCAAGCTCCTCTCTGAGAGCATTAGAGCCCGGGGATGAATCAGTCAGCAAAGCAGCACCTCCGGGCCGGGAGGGGAACGCGAGTATTTTCAATTAAACGAGCCCCAGCATCGATGCCAAAACGGCTGGTCTTAATCTGTCTCTGCGTCTCTTATGACGTCCTTTATTAAGCCACGAAATTGTTCTGGAGTTCCGCGTCGAGAGGCTCACGCAGTGGCAAATCCAGATGTTTTCAGGTTTTTGGGGGGATAGAGCCTTGGATTATACAAATATGAAATCCTGGCGAATGAGCTGTTCTTTTGTGTGTGTTTGTTTTCCGTGTTTGTCCCTTCATGGAACGTGAGGCTCTGCTGGTCTCGGCAGGATATGCAAACGAGGGAGAAGAATGGTGGTCTGGTTTTCCCGAAGACACCGTTATCCCCCGTGCTTCAACGCCGAATAGAGACCGAGAATGGTTATTGTGATACAAAGTGCTGTTTGGACAAACTCCGACTGCACGATCACCGGCATGTGCAATCTGACGGGAATAATTGGATGTTTTGATATCTCAAATTGTTCATTTTACTAACACGACTCCTTTATCCAAAATGATGATCTATATCTTCTTTTAGAGGCTAGTGTGAAACCTGGATTGCACGTGCTTACATAGTGTATATGTATATATATATATATATATATATATATATATATATATATATATATATATGTATATACATATATATATATATATATATATATATATATATATATATATATATATATATATATATATATATATATATATATATATATATATATATATATATATATATATATATATATATATATATATATATATATATATATATATATATATATATATATATGTGTGTGTGTGTGTGTGTGTGTGTATATATGTATATAGCACTGCACTTTTTTCTTTGGAGGCTGAATTCAATGCTGGGACAGCAAATGAGTGTCTCCACAGAGCCGCGAAAAGCTTGATAAAAGTTCTGCTGCTCGTAACGGCGCACGCAGGAGAGGCATTGGCAGACAGGAGTCGAGAACCTACGACTGTGCTGCCTTTTGATAAGCAGGTTCAAACAGACTCCTACCCAAACAGACATAGACTCGAGATTGTTCCCAGACAAAAACATGGTCTCATTAATGCTGCTATTAATATCTTCCAAAGTCTACACTCTACTAAGCCAACTTCCTGGAATTGTTTCCATAATGCCATCGAAGGAAGTTCACTCTTTAAGTTAATTTATTCTGACTCAACCATTTTGCAATCTGTCTGTAATGAGGCACAGTGCAAGTAGTGCCTTGAACTAGTGTTTGTGTCGAAGTCGATAATATTACTACACAAGATTGAAGTTATGTGTCGGTATCATACCGCAGGCAGTATTGTAGTCAAGTAGCTTGTTATCTGAGAGGATAGGTTTAGCCTTAACGACACAAAGTGTAAGGTGCTATACGTTCAGAATTATAAAACTCAATATCATTGATGTTACAACTTGTTGCCCCCTCTCTCTCGAAAATGTGCATGTCTCCTCCTTGAGCCCTCCCTCTGGCAGGAGTGAGCAACAGGCCCTCCCCTCTTCTACGGTGGCCTGCTGCAGCCAAATCAGCGTAGCTCTATTGTGTGAGTGGGAGGGGTTATGGGAGTGACCGTGAGTAAGAGGAGATAGACCCCCTACAGGACTGTCTTGTAAACAGAGAGAGAGAGGCCAGCCAACATTTTTTATTTGTCGAATATATCAGTGACAGGATGTGATTATTTTGAAATAAATGTTGAAATCGCTATCCATCAGCATTGACTGAGATATGTCCAGGTAATTTTAAGCTAGGAGCTTGTTGACATGTTAAGTACTACAATTTAAATGCACAGAGTGAGCTGATGCTCACAATTTAGCATAGCATTGCAGAATACAACGTTTGTGGTACATATTGAGCAAACTACACATACAGTGGAGCTTGAAATGATTAATAATATTTGGCTGAATAAGCTACATTTATTTTAATCTCTAATGGCAGTAAGAGAGAAGACTCTATTTTGTTATTGCAAGTGCTCTCCCTCAGGCCTTCAAGTATCCCAACAAATTAATAATTCACACTTTATGTTGCAGATTTTATTTATAAAGGCTTGCATAAATTATGTAAAAATATCAAGAAGAACCAGTAGCCCAAAGTGCAGTGTTTCAAATGTTTGGACTGGACCATTTTTCGATCTCAATGTGAGTTTTTTAAAGTTCTTGTAGTAAAGAACCTCGAGTGCTTCATTTGGAGAGCTTGGAGTCAGCCCGGACTCAGCACTGCGGCGGCCGGTGACGCTGTATGGTGCTAAATAGGTCACTGTGATCCTACCTGAATATTTTATTAGCTGTGTTGTAACAGCTCACTTGAGTAGTGCTGCAGAGAATAGCATTTTTTTTTTTACTGTTTGTTCTGGTAATCGCCAACCTCAGGTACTACAATTAATCCTGCTCTTAATATCAACCTTTGTGACTATTCTTATTTCGTATCATGATTTATTGCACACATGCCTGAGAAACAAATGACAAACGAGTTCTATATACAGTATCACAGTATGTATATAGAGAGCAGCTAGGAGTTATGTATTTCTGTTATGTATTTCTCACAAAAAAAGCAGTGTGAGCATTTACACGTCTATATGCACATATGCTGTTTATAAACACATTTCGATGAGAATTAGATTTTTCTATTACGTCTCTCCTGGACTCTCTCTTAAGCAATACGTTGTGTTACATTTCTCTGATGCCTTTCCCAAGCCATGTTTAGCCGTTTACTGTAAATGTAAATGCTGATCAACACAGAACTGCAGATCATCAATGTACAGCGGCAGATCATCAGCATAGAGCTGCAACGTCGCAGTAGGTTAACAGCCAGTCACGCTGAGTGACGTAATGCCACCACCCCATCCTGGTGGTATTGGGGGAGGGTGGTGGTGTGTGTGCAGGTGTGTGGGTGAGTGTGCGTGCATGGGGCAAGAGGCCAGTTCTTTTTACAGCACAAGGAAATAAAAGTCATTCAGCGGAAGGAGTGCTGCATGCCAGAATACTTGACAGTAAATAATTCACCGTGCAGCCACACATGTTTAAGTGAAAAGGGGAGGCTGTGCTGGAGATGTCTTCGCATTGTTCAGCCAACACTTGGAGAGGACAAAGCATGGCTGACGCATTCTTCATATATGAACAAACGGTGAGAAAGGATGCGGTTGACATACCACTCTGACGCACTCCCGGCCCAGCCCACCCACATCCACCCTACCCCACATCCATCCAATGCCCACTCCATCCCACGTTCTCTCCACCCGACATCCACCCCACATCCACATCAATGCCCATCCACCCCATAGCCACGCCAGCGCACATCCACTCAACCACCCCACCTCACATCCACCGCACGGCAGCCCGCCTCACCCTGCTACGTCCCTCCGCAGCCCATCACTGCGAGACAGAACCCTGACGAGGCAGGCTGGAGGCATGCAGGGCGTTTTCATCCTCAACCTGGTACCACAGGGATGTCTTCCTGTCTTTGTGTTATCTTACACCACAGATCAAACCCTGGATTCCACTCGCAGTCTTCGTTTCTTTTTTTCTTCGTCTATTCTGAGAACTCCCTGCTCTTTTCTGTCGCCCGGTCTGTAGCAACACACCTCCCTTAGATTACAGTCCTTTATCTTCCAATACACCCAAGCTAACTCCTTTATCTCCCACTATTCCCACAGACAATCGGCTCCACTGGGGAATGGCGAGAGAGCAGGCAGGGTCTCCGCTAGACTAGCTTTATCATAATCAGCAGCAGACATTAAAAAGTTAGGCGGAATTAGTTTTTTTTTCTTCCTTCGTTCTCTCTAATCTCTTGTGTGACGCGCGTCATTAGGGTTAGAGCGGTGGTCGCCTGGAAAAGAATGGATTCGATGTTCATGGGTTTTTCTTTCTCCTCAGCACGGTCCGGCTCGAGTAGGTCGTGTTCAAGGACGTTCACGACCTTCGTGGAACAAGGGTGAAACCCAATTTAGATTAGCGTGGTGCCTGTTGTGGTGGTGGACGTTGTGTGCGGATGCTCTGTGACTGCTATGTCTTTAAGAGCTGCTTTGATGTGGTGGTACTCTGAGAATTTGTTTCGCTCAATGGGAAGAGCATGGCATTAAATCTACAAGGGTTAGGGGTTCAATTCCTGCAGCCATCCATCCATCCAGCATGCATGTATAGGGACTTTGGATGAAAGTCATTTGTTTTAAATATCTCATATTTATCACTTTATCCATGCTGCAGTCAGAGAAAAAAATATATATATGCTAAATGATTGAGTCCAATGATCCATATATTTGGCTAAATAAACATGTCTGGTTGAAGATATGAGAGTGTTGGCAGCTGTGCGCCATGTGGAATGGTTACGATTGAAATGTTTGTGAAATTGTTTTGTCTGGGCAAAACTGCAGCTATGAAATATACAGTACATGTTGTTTAGGAAGCAGCTTGGCACGCCACATGCCAGGATGGTAATTAGCCTAATAAGCTATGCATGTTGCCTGTGATGCTAGTCATGGATCAGTCTATATTTGCTCATTTGGAAATGGTACAAACCTGTTTGCGCTGAAATTCCTCCATAAGTAGGTCTTGGAAATCATCACAGATTAATTTATCTGAGATTGTAAAACGCATGTTTGAAGCTGTTGTTGTGCTTGTGCAGTCCTGATTTACTGCGTGATACCAATTAATTCGATTCTCGGCACCCTTGGAAAAGTTTCCCGTGAGCTCTAGAGATTCAACAGTGAAGGGAAAGGTCATTCCAACGCCCGCGGTCTCCTTCGATGGCACGCTGAAGACGTCTGCGGAGGTCATCGTGGCAGGATTTAAATATCCCAGTGGCAGTTGCTGCATGTGAGACCACAGGCTTGAAACATGGC